>CM037631.1:96989358-97074985 GCA_015227895.2 Colaptes auratus | reverse complement strand
TAACTGATGATGTTGAAGGTGGGTATATAGCTGTGCCAAATCTACATGGACAACATCCCGCCCAGTAATTTCCCTATGAGGCTCTGTCACACTTTCAGGCAAGAAATATTATAAAAGTCATCACAGCATTTGAAACCGTGAAACAGAACATTCTTCCTGTGATGAGACGAATGAGCTTTTAAAGTACAAGGCTGTAGACAGGCTGACATATACTTTGACATATGTTTTCATTGGAATATAAACTAAAAGCTTCCTAAGGAAAGTGCCAATTGCATAAAGATGGAAATACTGCTGATATGGATCTGAATATCATATGACAGTAAAATGACAAATCAGATTGGAGTAATATAAATAAATGGATGGAAGAGTTCAAGGTACTTAGAGACTAATAGCGCAATGACTCCTTTAAGATCTAAGTTCATCAGCTGATAAAGCTCACCTACATCACAAAATGTATTGTTTATGGCTTAGCATAAAATAGCTTTTTAGAATCATAGAATATTTTGAGTTGGATGGGACCTTTAAAGGTCCTCTAGTGCAACTCCCCTGCAGTGAGCAGGGAGATCTTTAACTAGACCAGGTTGGTCAGAGCCTAATCTAATCTGACCTTGAATGTTTCCAGTTATGGAGCATCTACCACCTTTATGGGCAACGTAATCCAGTGTTTAATCTCCCTCATTGTCAAAAATTTCCTCTTTATATATAGTCTACATCTACTTTCTTTTAGTCTAAAACCATTAACTCTAATCCTATCACAACAGGCTCTGCTAAATCTTTTTTCCACACATTCCTTACAGATCTCTGTTTAGTACTGAAAAGCCAAAAGAAGGACTCTCAGAACCTTCTCTTCTCTAGGCCTTAACTCTCACAGCCCTTCTTAAAAGGAGAAGTGTTCCATGCCTATTAACAATTTTTTGCCCCCTCTCTCAACCCACTCCAACAGGACCATATCCTTCCCGTGCTTAGGACAGTGACAGTTCAAGCTAGTACCTAGCTCAGACACTAATTGTAAATAGGAAATTTCCAGAGACTTTGAGTAAAAAACAAATAATGTTAGGGATTGGACACAGAGTGATAACAATAGATAGGTTAACATCATCACATTGGTGTATTGCAGACCTCATATTTTGCAGCATGGTGTGTTTGCTCTCTTGACTGCTCTCTGTCTCTGCTCTACTTTGGGTTTTGGGCTGTGCTATTCTCCCTCTGACCTTGGCCTTCTCTACTTTGAATTCTCTAAGGTACAGGGTGTGGGGAGAATGAGGGTGGGAGGGGGTGGTAGAAGGGCAGCGTGTGTGGTTATACAGCCTTCTGCAGCCATTTTGCCCCCAGGAGGGGATAGAAGAACTGAATTAGGGTACAGGGTTGGCCTGTGTTGTTGTTAGGCTGTGCATATATATGTAAATACACCTTGTACATGTTTATTGACTTCTGTCCTGTTATATTTAGATTCTTTTATAAATATGATTCTATTTTTACTTCCAAATTCTGAGTGTGGTGAAATTGCTCAAGGGCGCAGAGTCCAAAAAAAGTTATTGGAGGGATCCAATGCAACCCATAACAGGACTTCAGAGGTGGACGCAGTACTCCAAGTAAGGTCTCACTAGAATACAGTAGAATAAACCAGGTTGGAAGAGACCTTCAAGATCATTGCGTCCAACCCATCAACCAATCCAACCCACCTAAACAACTAAACCATGGCACCAAGCACCCCATCAAGTCTCCTCCTGAACACCTCCAATGAAGGTGACTCCACCACCTCCATGGGCAGCCCATTCCAATGGGCAATCACTCTCTCTGTATAGAACTTCTTCCTAACATCCAGCCTAAACCTCCCCAGGCACAGCCTGAGACTGTGAAGGGTGGAATCACCTTTCTGGGCCTCTTGACCACACTTCTCTTGATACAGCTGGCCTTCAGGGCTGTGAGCATGCATTGTTGGCTCATGTTCAGTATTTCATACATCAGTATCCCCAAGTTCTTCTAAGTAGTGCTGCTCACAGTCCTTCCATCACCCAGCATGTACTGAGGATTGCCTCATCTTAGGTGCAAGACTTTGCACTTGGCCTTGAAGAACCTCGGGAAGTTCACATAGACCAACTTCTTAATCTTGTCCAGGTCATTCGGTCCCATCCGGCCCCATGGACTTGTGAGTGTCCAAGTGGCTCAGCAGGTCCCAAACTAATTCCTCATGGATTTCCGGGGCATTACATTGCTCCCTGACCCCATCACCCAGCTCAGGAGGCCACTCGTCCTGAACTCCTCCTGCCTTGCTGTTAAAGATTGAGGCAAAGAAGGTGTTCAGGACCTCAGCCTTTTCCTCATCTTCAGTCACATTGTTCCCCTCCAAGTCCAATAAGGAGTGCAGGTTCTTCTTGCCCCTCTTTTTAGTGTTAATATATTTGTAAAAATGCTTTTTATTATCTTTCTCAGAGGTGGCCAGCCACAGTTCCAACTGGGCCTTTGCCTCTCTAATTTTTTGCCTACATAATCTAACAACTTCCTTAAACACACCTCGAGAAGCCTTCCCCTCCTTCCAAAGGTGATACAGCCTTTTTTTTTCCCTTAGTTCCTCCAGGAGCTGCTTGCTCTTCCAGGCCGGCCACCTTCCCAGCCAGCTCATCTTTCGGCAGATGGGAACCGCCAGTTCCTGTGCCTTCAAGAACTCCTGTTTGAAGTAGGTCCAACCATCCCGGACTCCTCGTTTTTTGAGGGCTGCTACCCAGGGAACTTTGCGAATAAGTTTCTTAAACAGGCTGAAGTTTGCCCTCCGGAAGTCCAGGGTGAGGGTTCTGTTAGTGCTCCTCCCTATCTCCCTGCATATTGAAAAGTTCACTACCTCGTGGTCACTGCACCCTAGGCAGCCTCCCACGGTCACATCTCCCACCAGCCCTTCTCTATTGGAGAACAGCAGGTCAAACAGAGCCTGACCCCTGGTAGGCTCACTTAACAGCTGCATCAGGATCCAGCCTGGTTAATTCTGTATGCCATTGTCTGTATGTCATTCATTCTGTAGAATGTCAAACACTTTATAGAAGTCCAAATGGACAATACCCATAGCTCTTCCCTTGTCCAGCTATTTCCTACTCCATTGATATAGTCTCTATCATAGAAAGCCACTGTGCTGATTAGGCAGAACTCGTCCTTGGTGAAGACATTCTGCCTGTCTTGAATCACCCTCCTGTACTCCACACACCTAGCACAGCTTCTAGGAGGACCTGTTCCATGATCTTCTCCAGCATGGATGTGTGGCTGACAGGTTGGTAGTTTCTGGAATCTTCCTTTCTACCCTTTTTAAAAATGGGTGCAATGTTTCCTTTTTCCCATTACTGAGGACTTCACTTGGCTGCTAGGACTTTTCAAGTAGAAGGGAGAGCTAATCAGCTAATTCCCTCAGAACACTGGGAAGCATCTTGTCAGATTCCATAGACTTATGCATATTCAGGTGCTCACACATCTGATCTTCTCTCACACATTTGCTCTCTATTTTGCTCCTCCAGTCCCCACCTTGCAATCTGTCCACCCAGGAGGTACAGGAAGAGAGGCTTCCAGTGAACAATGAGGCAAAAATCTTATTTGGTACCTTAGCCTTCTTGTCACCTGTTGTTACCATTTTGCCTGTCTTGCTCATCAGTGTGACCTTCCTCTTCTGATTGACATACTTGTAGAAATCCAGTTGCACCTTGGCCTTCCTCACCCTATCCCTACATAGCTTGGCTAAATCTCTGTACTCTTCCCAATGTACCTGTTCCTGTTTCCATGGCCTGTACATTTTCTTCTTGTCCTTTAGTTTGATCAGCAGGTCTTGATTCAGCCATACTGTTTTCTTGCCTTAATTACCTGATTCTTTATACTTGGGGACTGAGAACTCTTGATCTCTATTGAGTGCCCTTAGTGTCTGTCAGCTTGTCTCAAAAAAAGCTGAGAGTTTGGGCAATGAAAAGCTAAGATATTTTCAACTCACTCCAAAGGGTATTCTCTTGGAACTGTTACAGAATTGGTTTAGTTTATATAGATTTATTAGCTGGAAATGTGATAAAATATGAATATGATTTATTAAATATAAAAAATTGTTTTCCCAAGCCAATTTGATGGAGGTTCATTTGCCCGGTCGATGATAGGTTGATTACAGATGATAGAAGGCTGATAAACAGTAGAATAACAGTCTAGAACAATCAGAACTTGGAATAGAGAGAAACAAACTGGAATCTCCCTATGTGCACAAAACCAAACAGCAATGCTGCCTTGGGTGACATAGACTGATACATAGATACTGAGTTCACAATGGAGCTAACTGACAGGTCACAAGCTATAAACCTCAGAAATAACCAGGTAAATGAATGTAATTTACTCACAAACTGCTGAGCTGCTGACTACCAAAACCTTTGCTGAATGAAGAGATGTTTTGAGTCCGTAGTTATAGTCCAAAGGTCAGTATCCAAAAAACTAAAGGAAATGAGGGAGCAGGCTGCTGTAGTGGAGGCCAACTCGAGCACTATGCTGCTAAATCAAAAGAAGCTAATTGCCCTGAAGATAGGAGCAAGTAGGGTGCTTGTCATCACCTTGAATCCCATTAAGAGAGAGATAAGAGAAATAAGGAGCATGCGAGGGATGAGTGTAACAAGCAATGAGCATAGGAGGTCTTCCCCTATAAATTCCCTTTTCCAAAACTGCACGGCCCAATGGCACATCAGCCATTCAAATCCTGCCAATCAATTCAGAATGTTTATATGGCGAGTAACTGCACACGCCTTCTCTCATGGCGTCTGACATGTGCAGACACCTCTCTGAAACATGAGGCTCGGGGTTCAGCTTCCACTCCCCTCCAGGCAGCCTTAACGGCATCTGCCTATTAGGCTCCTCAACCTCAATCCGCACCCTGCAAGAGAGAGGGAGGAGAGAGAGGCAGTGGCTCAAAACAGATTTAGCTGTCTTGTTAATGCCTCTTCCAGGACAAGAATGTGACCACCAAATTTGCCTCAACCCATGTTATATGTTCTCTTCCAGTACTGCCACAGCAACACTTTCAAGCACTCTATATGCCTTCATATCAGCTCTTAAGGCATGTGACATATTTTCAATATCAACTTTTAACAGCATTAATCTTGTTGATTATGACATAACCTCAGGATGAAAATATCAAGACACACACTGTCGATTAAGGAGTGTTCATTATGTACACACCAGACTTAAACTCTTACTTTGGATTTATTTCTTGAAAGAAATATTCTAAGTGCTGGAAATCTAGCCAGAAAGACTTACATGTATTAACTAATCTTAGGATGCACCAACAAAAACTTTCCATTGAAGACAGAGTATCATTTATACAGATACTAATAAGGATTATTCTGCAATACTTATTTAAATCAGTTTCTTTAAAAACAACCCAACTGAATTATTATTGTCTTAATTAAAAATATGCTACAAGAAAATAATAATAATAATACAATAATAACAATACAATACACCAGGTTGGAAGAGACCTTCAAGATCATCACGTCCAACCCATCAACCAATCCAACCCACCTAAATACAATACAGTACAATACAGTACAATACACCCACCTAAACAACTAAAAACTAAACCGTGGCACCAAGCACCCCATCAAGCCTCCTCCTGAACACCTTCAATGAAGGTGACTCCACCACCTCCACAGGCAGCTGATTCCAGTGGGCAATCACTCTCTCGGTATAGAACTTCTTCCTAAGATCCAGTCTAAACCTGCCCTGGCGCAGCCTGAGACTGTGTCCTCTTGTTCTGGTACTGGCTGCCTGGAGAAGAGACCAACCTCTGCTTGGCTACAACCTCCCTTCAGGTAGTTGTAGAGAGCAATAAGGTCACCCCTGAGTCTCCTCTTCTCCAGGCTGAGCAACCCCACTCCCTCAGCCTCTCCTCATAGGGCTTGTGTTCCAAACCCTCACCAACTTTGTTGCCCTTCTCTGGACACGCTCCAGTAAGACAACATCTTTCCTAAACTGAGGGGCCCAGAACTGGACACAGGACTCAAGGTGCGGCCTAACCAGTGCAGTGTACAGGGGCAGAATGACCTCCCTGCTCCTGCTGGCCACACTGTTTCTGATGCAGGCAGGATGCCATTGGCCTTCTTGGCAGCCTGGGCACACTGCAGGCTCATGTTCAGCCTACAATCAACCAGCACCCCCAGGTCCCTCTCTGCCTGGCCGCTCTCCAACCACTCTGACCCCAGCCTGTAGCACTGCATGGGGTTGTTGTGGCCAATGTGCAGAACCCGGCACTTGGATGTGTTAAATCTCATGCCGTTGGATTCTGCCCATCTGTCCAGAGTTTGGCTTGTGTAGATAATAAATTGAATATAGAAAATTATATATGATCATTCTGTACAAGCAAGCTAAGAAAAATGGACACCATAATGAGGGAGGAGGAAGCTGACACAAAAATTGGTGAATATGCATGAATTTTAAACAAAATGTATCAGATTTTTGTGGCAAGGTTTCGGTAGCAGCAGGGCTACAGAAGCAGCTTTGTGAAAAGCTGCTAGAAGCTTCTCTCGTGTCCAGTAAATGACCACCATCCAAGACAAATCTACTGCTGGCAAAAGCCAAGCCAATGTGTGACAGGGGTAGCACCTCTGTGATAACATATTTAAAAAGCAGGGGAGGGAAACAACTGTGCAACTGCAGCTGAAGAAGGGAGTGAGAATATGTGAAAGCAACAATTACGCATACACTAAAGTTAGTGAATAAAGATGGGGAGGATGTGCTCCAGGAGTTTGACAAGAGATTCCCCTGCCACCCATGGCAAAGACCAATGTGAGGTGGGCTGTCACCCTGCAATCCATGGAGGTTAAGAGTGGAGCAAATATCCATCTCCAGCTTGTGGAGGACTCTGTGCCACAGCAGGCAGGTGCACAGAAAGTAGACTGTGACCTGGTGGAGAGACAGTGCTGGAACAAATTCCTGATAGAACCTCATGGAACTTCATGGAAAGAAGAGTCTACACTGGAGCAGGTTTGCTGCCAGGCTTTGTGACTTGATGAGGGACTCACACTAGAACAGCCTGTTCCTGAAGGACTATACCTTGTGTAATGGACCCACAGGGGAGCAGTGCATGAAAAAATTGTAGGTCATGGGAAGGTCTCACACCAGAAAAGTTTGTGGAGGACTGTCTGCTGTGTGAAGGATGCCATGCTGGAGCAGGAGAAGCAGGTGAGGAGGAAGAAGCAGGAGAAACAGGGAGGGATGAACTGACTGCAACTCCTGTTCCCTGACCTGCTGCAGCACTGTGTGGTAGCAGGTAGAAAAACCAAGAGTGAAGTTGAGCCCAGGAAGAATGGGGGAAGATATTTGAAGATTTGGTTTTGTTTTTCATTATGCTACTCTTATTTGATTAGCAATAAATTAAATTAATTCCCCCAGCTGAGTCTGTTTCACCCATGACAGTAACTGCTGACTGATCTTTCCCAGTCTTTATATTGACCCATGAGACTTCTGTCATATTTTTTCTCTCCCTGGTCCAGTTGAGGAGAAAAAGTGATATAGCAACTATAAGCATCTCTTACAATTTCTCTATCTGCAGTTTCATAGTAGCTACTCAGGAATAATTTCATGCTATTTTAATTAATAGTTTAAAAATATTTTCTTTTTCCTTGAACTAGTTGGTGCACCTCTGTGTATAGAGGTAGTAATTGCTCCAGCTAAAAAAGGAGATCAAGTTACAAATTATGGAGGATTTATTCCAACTAATGGATTTTTTTTTCCTTTTAAAAAATAAAACACTACTGAGTTATTCTGTGTCATCACCTCAATTATTTCCTCATAATATTAACACAGCTAAAATTATTTTCCTTCAGTATTACTTATTCCAGATACATCACAGAATCATAGGCTCTCTAGATGAACATGACTCATAAGGATCATCAAATTGAATTCCAAGCTCCTCGCAGGACTACCTAAGACTATATCATAGAATCATAGAATCTTAGAATCATAGAATCATAGAATCATAGAATCATAGAATCATAGAATGGTCTGGGTTGCAAGGGACTTCTGAAGGTCATCTAATCCACCCCCCTCTGCAGTAAACAGGGGCTTCCTCAAGTAGTTTAGGTTGTCCAGAGCTCCAATTTGAATATTCCAGTGATGGGGCCCAAACCCTGGACACTCATTCCAGTGTTCCACTGCCCTCATAGTAAACCTTTTCCTAATATCCAATCTAAATCTGCTCTTTACTGGTTTGAAGTAAGTTTTGTAGTTCTGGGCCCCTCAGTTTAGGAAGGATGTTGACTTACTGGAATGTGTCCTGAAAAGGGCAACAAGGTTGGTGAGGGGTTTGGAACACAAGCCCTATGAGGAGAGGCTGAGGGAGCTGGGGTTGCTTAGCCTGGAGAAGAGGAGACTCGGGTGACCTTATTGCTCTCTACAACTACCTGAAGGGAGATTGTAGACAGGCAGAGGTTGGTCTCTTTTCCCAGGCAGGCAGCACCAGAACAAGAGGACACAGCCTCAAGCTGCGCCAGGGGACGTTTAGACTGGATGTTAGGAAGAAGTTCTATACAGAGAGAGTGATTGCCCATTGGAATGGGCTGCCCGTGGAGGTGGTGGAGCCACCATCCTTGGAGGTGTTCAGGAGGAGACTTGATGGGGTGCTTGGTGCCATGGTCTAGGTGTTTAGGTGGGTTGGATTGGTTGATGGGTTGGACGTGATGATCTTGAAGGTCCCTTCCAACCTGGTTTATTATTGTATTGTAAATTATTGTATTGAAGCAGTTGTTCCTTGTCCTGTCACCGCAGGATTTTGTAAAGAGCCTCTCTCCATCCTCCCTGTAGGCCCCCTTCAGCTACTGGAAGGCTGCTATTAGGTCTCTCTGGTGCCTTCTCTTCTCCAGGTTGAACAACCCCAGCTCCCTCAGCCTGTCTTCACAGCAGAGGTGCTCCAACCCCCTGATCATTTTCATGGCACTCCTCTGGACCTGCTCCATTAGGTCCATGTTCCTGTATTGAGGGCTCCAGAGCTGGATGCAGTACTCCAGGTGAGGTCTCACCAGAGCGAAGTGGCAGAATCACCTCACTGGGTCTGCTGGCAACGCTTCTTTTGATGCAGCCCACAATGTGATTGTCTTTCTGGGCTACAAGCACACGCTGCCTGCTCATGTCCAGCTTCTCATCCATCAGCACCACCAAGTCTTTTTCCTCAGGGCTGCTTTCTATCACCTCATTCCCTAGTCTGTATTGACAGTGAGGATTGTTCTGGCCCAGGTACAGAATCCTGCACTTGTTCTTGTTGAAACTCATGAGGTTCTCCTGTGCCCACCTCTCCGGCTTGTCCAGGTCCTTCTGGATTGTCCATCCTATCCCTCTGGGCGTATTGACAGCACCACTCAGCTTTGTGTCATTTGCAAACTTGCTGATGGTGGACTCAATCCTACTGTCTCTATCGTTGATAAAAATATTAAAACAACACAGGTCCCGGTACGGACCCCTGGGGGACACCACTTGTCACTGCTCTCCATCTGGACTTCAAGCCATTGAGCACCACCCTCTGTATGCGACCAGCCAGCCAGCTCCTTATGCACTGAACAGTCCACCCATCAAATCCTTATCTCTCCAACTTGGCAAGCAGGATGTTGTAGGGGGACTGTGTCATATGACTGTATGGGGTTGGTTGAGCTGGAGTTAATTCTCAGAACATCTCTCTAGTGCTGTGTTTTGCAGTGCTGTAGCTGGGTGTTGGTAACACACCAGTGTTTTGGCTGCTGCTGAACAAGCAGCCAGGCTGTGCTTTTCCAACATTTCCCCACCCCAAAAGTATGCTGAGGGGTGAGCAAGATCTTGGGAAGGGACACAGCCAGGCCAGCGGACCCAAACTGGCCAAAAGGGGTATTCCATGATGTATGATGTCAGCTCAGATATAAGAACAAAGTGAAAGAAGTAAGGAGATACTCGTCCATGGCATTTGTCCTTCAGAGCAACTGTTAGGTGCCTTAGAGCCCTGCTCCCCAGGATCAAAGACTGTCTGATGATGGGAAGCAGAGAATAACATCTCTCTTTGCTTTTGCTTCTGACGCAGCATTTGCTCTTTGCTTGCGCTTAGCATTATTAAATTGCTTTCACTTTATTACCAGCTTTTTGTTACATGTTTTCCCCTCTCCCCTGTCCATCTAGGAAGGGGAGTGATAGAGCAGCTTTGGTGGGCATTTGGCCCCTAGCCAAGGCCAAACCACCACAATGACTAAGAGCATTTTCCAGACACTCTGAACTCTGAAAATCTTAGTGTCATGAGCACTTCCCTGAGGAGGCTGTTCCAGACACTCATCACCATCTCAGTGAAGAGACTTTTCCCCAATGTCTAATTCATAACTGATCCCAGGAAAATTAGAACTCAAGGAGTTGTAGTCACATGCCTGAAATTTCTTTGCTCTCTCTCTTAAACAAACCTGGACAGCAAAAAATGCTCTGGCAGTTTTAAGCACACATACTTAAACTACCATAAACAACCAGAATCTGCTGTGTTGCAGCTTTTGAAAACTGGATGACAACGGAAAGACTGTGCTTCCTCCCTCTCAGATTGCTTTACTCTTTATATTTAGTTTAAAATCAATATTTTATTCTTTCTCCAGGGGAAACTGTCAGCTGTTCCAGAGCAGCCTGGACACAGAACAATCACTAAGGAGGCACAAGGTTAGGGCCTGACTTCACCAAATTAGAGGAGTGGTCCTATAAATCCCCAGGTTCAAGTGAACATTCCTATACAGACTTACTGACAGAAGGTAAATTTCCCTACGTTATTCTGTATCATGAAGTATATAGAAATTCCTGATCCAATTCACGGAAGCCAAACTCACATGCTGATACTATCTATCAAAATAAGTCTATGACACAGGGAAGAGAAACAAATGCTGAGCTCAAGGTGTTGAGCACTCAAGTTCAACAGGGAATAAACTGAAGCATAAGAAACCCAGGAGATTTCTGAAGTGCTTTTCAGTGCTCAGGGTAAATTGCCAGCTAAGAACCTGAATATTTTATTTGAACATATCAGTCCAGATAATCTTAAGCACTTTTTCTAAGGGGATATCTAAGGAACTATAGGAGGAGTGATATGACTTGACAAACAGGTTTTGGATACATATCATTGCTGTGATACTCCCTCTCCTTTGCAGGTGTGATGAGCACTTCTTTCGACCCAACATAGGCTTTTTAACAGATACTAAGCACACAAGAGTGTTTGGATTTCAGAAACAGATGAAAAGAATTCTTTTTCACACATTTTCATGTGACACTTATGTTTTATACTTATTATGATTCCAGTCTGAGGAAAACATTTGTTTGAAAAGTGGAGAAAACATGGAATGTAATTTGCTTCTATAAGCATATTCAGTTAAAGGAAAACTTCAAGACAGCATAACAATACTATGATTATTTTAAATTTTAATTTACTATACATTTCAAATATATCTGTATTTTTAAAGTCTGATGTGATGCATACCTCTTGTTAGATGCTGACATACTGAAAAGAAAGATTCGCGAAGAAAAGGTAATAGAGAATAAAAGCCGAACATTTCCTACCATTATTCCTGAATGGAGACAGTCAACACAGCTAGAACAGGCCCAGTGACTTGTGCTGAATAAGTAAACCTGTGACCTGTCGAGGTCATGCTGTATTGGGAGGAAGAGAAGCAGACAAACAACTGCATACAAGCTGAACCATTCTGTCATTTATTGTGCTTACCGAGTTTGAAGTACTGCTCATCTAACACAGACTAAGCCCAAGACCAAGAACTGCTACTGTATAACAACTAGGAGAGGTTTATACCCAGTTTTTCACCATAAAAGCCTTTTTATCTGTCTTAACTGTTAATCTTAATGCCCATAATTCTCCATCATATGGAAAAGGAAAAAAAAAAAGAAGAATGTTTACAAACTGGACAACCTTAACATTTGATAAGACTATTAATGTAAGTGACATGATCTGTAGGTCAAATCTTTCTAAAGAAAGAACCCTTTGGTGCTAACATGAGTTTGTTGTGAGGAAAGGGTAAATGACAGATATAAGTGCCTCAGGACTCAAGCATGACTCAGTTCCAAAGAGCTGTCTGAAGCCAATCCAGAAGTGTCAGGCAGTGAGGCCATAAATTACTACAATTTATAATGAGCACCCATATTTTCAATATTCTGTACAAATATTGACAGAGTAGTCAGAATGCAATTTATAACTGCTGTATATTTTTGTTTCTTAATAAAAATAGAATAATTTAAGTGGAATACTATTATCTTATATGATTTAACATTCCATCTAGCCTTAACCTTTTTAAAGGCTAACATCATTGGGTAATTTTTAATGAAGTAAAAATAGTATTACAGTTCCTAGCAAACAATCTATAATCACTGCACAGTGATAAGAATTTATATTCTTTGAATTTAATACTTCTACCATGATATCATGGCTGGAAATTAGTGAATAGTGTAACCAATATGCAGTGGAGAAGTGTACTAATCTACAAATTTCTGTCTGTGGGAGAAAAAAATACCTTTCTTCACAACTCTTTTCCTTTTAATTTATATTTTCTGAAAAGGCATCTCATAGTGCAGTTATCCATGCAGATAATGCATAGTTAAGAAAAAAAAATAATTGGATAGTGGCCAATTCCATCATGTTCCTCTTCCAAATGATATCTTCCAATAGTCCATCCCCGATGACAGTGCCTTGAATATCTTTAACTTTTCCATCAGAACCATTTAGTGTAACTATTGCTTTTCCACAACTTGAACATCACTACCATTGTCAGATCCAGGCAAACAAATTTATGATGATGTTCCTGGGAATAAGGAACTAATGCAAAGGGGATTTATCTGTAGTTCTTCATTAACATTTTATTCATTACAACAAGGGAGTTATAAGAGTTTCCTTTTACGCAAATTAGGTCACAGGATAAAAAATACACAGCATGGAAACACAGTGTATTACTACACAGAACAAAAGATCTGGTTAATAAATTATGATAATGGAATTAGTCTACTGCTAATGCTGAAAGGCACATTTAAATATTGCAATATTTACTCAGAGAAGGAAAAACTACTGCATGTATTCATAAATTGTTGGTTTTCTCCTTTGTGCCTCAGTTTCTGGTTTTCTGTCTTTTGTGTTATTTCCCTCTGAGGGAATGTACATATCCTACTTTAAACATTTGCTTTGGTTTGTTAAAAGACAAAGGAACATTTTCAGTGGGTAGAAGACATAGTTTTACTCTCCTGTTTTCAAATGAATGTATTAACTAAGCTGTCCTCACTACAAGAAAGACATTGAGGTAGATGCTGGAGTGGGTCCAGAGAAGGACAGTGATGCTGGGGAAGTGTCTGGGGGAAAGGTCTTAATGAGGAGCAGCTGAGGGAGCTGGTGGTGTTTAGTCTGCAGAAAAAGAGGCTGAGGGGAGACTTTATTGCTCTCTACAACTACCTGAAAGGAAGTTGTAGTGAGGCGGGTGCTGGTCTCTTCTCCCTAGTAACAAGCGCTAAGATGAGAGGAAAAGGCCTCAAGCTGCACCAGAGGAAGTTTAGATTTGATATTAGAAGAAAATTCTTCACTGAAATTGTTATCAGACACTGGAATAGGTTTCCCAGGGAGCTGGTTGTATCACAATCCCTGGAGGTGTTTAAAAGATGATGTGTTGCTAAGGAATATGATTTAGGGCCAGACTTGGCAACTAGGTATGGGTTAGGTTCAGTGATCTTCAAGGTCTTTTCTGACCAAAGTGATTCCATGATTCAGAGACATCTTGGACCAATTCAAGAAGATTCATTCCAGAAATGATAGCATGTAGGCTACAATGACCAAAAATAAATAAACAAACCTGATCAAAAATAAAAACAAAACAAAACAAAACCTCCTTAAACCTTAATGCCAATAAGATAATCATTAAGGAAATGCATGGCCCTTGTCATAGATATCAATTATCACCAAATTTATTTTGTTTATTTATTTATTAAAGTTCTTGGGCTTGTTTGTTTTGGATTCAATTTATTTCTAAGATTTCTTTAAACAGAATTGACTAAATCAGACTTGATTTAAATAGTCTGACTCTATTGAGCTAATTAGTTTGCAACTCACTCATTAATTCAGTGATTACCTTCAGTTTATTCATTACATTAACTTAACTCCTTTTTGTCCATTGATGCAAGGCCCGCGTATACCCAAAGGATGACAACGTGAAGGCTTTTAGAACCTTCTGTTTTGCCAGAAAAAAAGAAGGAAAGATTTTCAATATCCTCTAAAGTAAAGTAATACATTTTAACATTTTTTTCTGGGAATGTCACTAGCCATGCCAACTGAGGGCATTCCTCTTGTCAAAAGAAGGAGCAGGCATTTATCAGAGCAATATTTTTCAAACAGCAATTTCTTCTCTAAAGTCACAATTTCTGCTCTATTGTAGATAATGCTGTGATTAATAAAATGCAAAAAGGAAAACATGCCATGAATGCCTCCCCTAAACTCACTTACTTCATAAAAATTAATACTAAAATATTGCATATGTATGGATCATCCTACTCCAAATCTTTTCATCTGCATCATCTGTTACTTTTTGAAGTCTACTATTCTGCTCTTCATGTCAGTATACATACAGTGAGGTCTGTATGAAGACCTTTTCCCTTTATTTGACAAAATAAAAACCATAGATCAATTGCTAAGCCCAGAAATCTATGTTTCAGAGGTTGCTTGTGTGGTTATGTTTTCAGTATGTCCTGCATGCCATACAGGGTGTTAGTACTGGCCAGACTCTGTACAATGTCACACCTTGAAGATTAAAGCTGGGTACCAGAAGCATTGCATTTACCCTAATGTTCCCTTCATGTAAAGAGCTACTTTAGCATAGACAAATTGTTTCCATGCCAAAAATTCATTCAACATGGTGTGCTAAGGATTGTCACTGGAAAGGATGTGCAGAGCTGGAACTGGCTGACCAGGGAGTCATCATCCCTGAAGGTGTTCAAGAAACATGTGGACATGGTTTAATGGTCATAGAGGTATTTAATGGCCATGGATTGATGGTTGGACTTGATGATCTTGGAGGTATTTTCCAACACAAACAGCTCTATGATTCTGTGATTCTATGGAGTCAAATCAAACTGAAATTGTTGCCATATGCTCCATGGTGTAGGCTTATTCAGGGTAATTTTTAAAGGAATCACCAGAACTGCCAGCATCTTAATTCTGGTGAGCACTTAGCAAGTATGTATGTTGCAACCTGTCTGGCAACCCCCATTCATCGGTTTCCAAAAAAAGGATTATGAGACCTTGCATGGCTTACAGCTGTTATAGAGACTGTTTTCAGAGAAAGAAAAGAGTACTTCTACAAAATAATGTAAAATAAATACATTCTTTACTTAAGGGTGACAGAGCACTGGAACAGGCTGCCCAGAGAGGTTGTAGTCTCCTTCTCTTGGGGGTGTGTGTGTGTGTGTGTGTTGGGGGATGTCTGTGGACAAGATAATCTCCAGAAGTCCCTTCCAACCCCTACTGGTCTGTGATTTTGTGCGATACTGTAATGGTTAGGCATTAACATGCTAGCTTTCCTAGTTTTATATTAAATCCAGAATACAGGTGCTATTGAAATCAGCAGACTTCACTCTCCAGAGTGAGATCAGATGCTTCAGCTCTTCCTCAAAATATTCACTGGCACAAAGATAATTCTTAAATATTAGTATTCATAAAATTCTCTTATCATATTTTTTGCATCGTGGTATACAGGCAGAGGTCACTGTATTTAGTATTTAGTCTCCCTTTATTAAATGTGTTCTACAGATATGCAGACAGGGTTCAGAAGATATATTTTTTTCACTTTAAAGTGAAATGCTCTAAAACGTGAGGGTGTTTTGAAAAAGATACTCTGCAAAATTATATTGTTAGCTTTAGAAAACTATTCTCATCAATGTTCATTTTAGATGGAGCCATATAATTTTAAGGTAGTTACTTTTCAAGTGGGGTAAGATATCAGAAATACTGTTATGACCTTCATTTCTTCCTGACTGACTCTAAATGGTTCCCATCTTAGCAGAGCAAAAGCCTGGACTACCTCCTGGAGCCATCCCTTGATAACACTTAGGAAGCAGAAGCATTTCACCTGAGTACTCTTGAACCCAGAATGAGGATTTGGCAGCAGGTATTTTCTTTTTTGGTTTGTGATGAAGCCACTTAGTGGCATGGATGTGTCTGGAAGGTTTTTCTTGCAGTCAGTATAGGAATTCAAATAGGGCTGTAACCAAGATTCACAGTGTTTGCTAGCTATAGGGAAAGCTACCCTTTGTTACTCTGTTTCTTCCCTCACCACTTGGATTTTAATGAGAGCAGAGAAACCCAAACAGCAATAAAGCTTTGTTCCACTACCAGAAATCAGCTGTATAAAGTCTTTTGTCCTGAATTTGGAGTTAGGGAAATTTTCCATATTTTTTTATTGCCCATATTTTCTTAGTTTTCCAAATATATGTACGGTCAGTGTATACAAACTAATTCTTTCTACATAAGTATTGGTGTTATTATTATTCAATACCTAATGGAAAATTTCATAAATAGCAACTCTCAATCACAAAATGTACGCTTGTTAGGAGCATGACTTAGCAATGCATAAGCAAACTCTGAGAGCAAAGACCACTGATCCAAGAACAATCATCCTTTTCTGAGCAAGTTAATGGGAATGTCAAAGCAACTCCTGCATGAGGCTGCACTGAATTATAGGAACATGTACAGTAGATAAACCAAACTGGGGCTGACCTTGGTAGTAGTCCAGGGATGATATTTTCCCTGGGAGAAACAGCTCTTGAATATTTTTTCTGATTCAGTGTCCACAAACAGGGAACCTATTGTGACAAATACAATTAGAAATGGCAACCAGGTCTGGGTGAGTTGTTAGACAATTGATTGGATGGAGGAACCCAGAAATTACAGGCCAGTCAGCCTGACCTCAGTGCCAGGGAAAATTATGGAGCAGATTATCCTGGCAGCAATAACTGCGCACCTGCAGGATGGCCAAGGGATCAGGTCCAGCCAACATGGATTTAGGAAGGGCAGATCCTGCCTCTCCAACCTGATCTCCTTCTATGATCAGGTGACCCGCCTGGTGGATGTGGGGAGGCCTGGTGGATGTAGTCTACCTGGACTTCAGCAAGGCCTTTGACACTGTCCCCCACAGCAAACTGCTGGCCAAGCTGTCAGCTCATGGCTTGGACAGCAACACTCTGTGGAACTGGCTGGAGGGCTGAGCCCAGAGAGTGGTGGTGAATGATGCCACATCCAGCTGGCAGCCAGTCACCAGTGGCATCCCATAAGGATCAGTGCTGGGCCCCATCCTCTTTAATATCTTCATTGATGATCTGGATGAGGGGATTGAGACAATCATCAGCTAATTTGCAGATGACACCAAGTTGGGAGCAGTTGTTGATCTGTTAGAGGGCAGAAGGGCTCTGCAGAGGGACCTCGACCTACTGAACAGATGGGCAGAGTCCAACATGATGGCATTCAACATATCCAAGTGCCGGGTGCTGCTCTTTGGCCACAGCAACCCCATGCAGAGCTACAGGCTGGGGTCACAGTGGCTGGAGAACTGCTAAACAGAGAGGAACCTGGGGGTGCTGATCGACAGCTGCCTAAACATGAGCCAGCAGTGTGCCCAGGTGGCCAAGAAGGCCAGCGGCATCCTGGCCTGCATTAGGAATAGTGTGGCCAGCAGGAGCAGGGAAGTCACTGTGCCCCTGCACTCTGCATTGGTTAGGCCACACCTTGAGTCCTGTGTCCAGTTCTGGGCCCCCCCAGTTTAGGAAGGACATCGAGACACTTGAACGTGTCCAGAGAAGGTCATCAAGGCTGGTGAGAGGCTTTGAGCACAAGCCCCATGAGGAGAGGCTGAGGGAGCTGGGATTGTTTAGCCTGGAGAAGAGGAGGCTCAGGGGTGACCTCATTGCTCTCTACAACTACCTTAAAGGTGGTTGTAACCAGGAAGGGGTTGGTCTCTTCTCTTTAGCAACCAGCACCAGAACAAGGGGACACAGTCTCAAGCTGCAGCAAGGGAAGTTTAGGCTCGAGGTGAGGAGAAAGTTCTTCACCGAGAGAGTCATTCATCATTGGAATGGGCTGCCCAGGGAGGATGGTGGATTCACCGTCCCTGGAGGTGTTCAAGAGGTGACTGGACGTGGCACTTGGTGCCATGGTCTAGTCATGAGGTCTGTGGTGACAGGTTGGCCTTGATGATCTTTGAGGTCTCTTCCAACCTTGGTGATACTGTGATACCTTAAAAGGACAGATGGGAAGATAAGCACCAGATCCAAGTCATCTGACTTAATAAGAACAGACTTAAAGTCTACATAAAAGGAGGTTGTAGTTAGGTGGAGTTGTGTCTCTTCTCTCTATATTATCAGGTGATCAAATGAGAGGAAATGGCCTGAAATTGTACTGTAGAGGTTTAGACTGGATATTAAGAAAAGTTTATTTATGGAATGAGTGGTCAGGCATTGGAATAGGTTGTCTAGGGAGGTGGTGAGGTCACTGTCCCTGGAGGTGTTCAAGAAACATGATCTCAGGGAGAAATTATTCCCACTGTTCAGGAATACTGGGAATTTCAGACACAGGACCTATAGGCCAGGAAAGGAGTTTCTCAAAGACCTTAGTGCAGCAGATGTGTTGTTTCCACCCTTGGAACCAGCCAGTGGGCTGACCTGATGTGGTGTTGGTGATAGTCTTACTTTAAACTGGAGGCTGAACTGTATGGTGGCACCTCAGTGAAAATATATTTAAGAAAGGGCAGAATGCCATCATGTGAGGAACACTTTAGCTCTTCCTAAGCACAAAACAATGCAAACCATGTCAGCAGTATTAAGCTTCAGAGGGTGTATTTCCTGATCTGATGGGAACTTAACACTTGAGGCCAGATTCTTACAGGTATTTAAACCCCTTACTGCATTTCACATTAAGGAGTTAAATGCCTATGTACCTGTGATACTTTTTTAATTAGTTCTGTAATAATCTACCATCCTCAGATGGAGGTTAATAGATCAAAGCAATCATAATTACATATATTGAATCTGTTTGTCCACAAAATGATTAATCACAGCTTTACTTGGTTTTCCTTTTGCTTCATAGTATGACTGACCTTCATATATATGGTGCATAGTATGAATACCTTCTTATATTTGGTGGGAATTGACTTAGAGAACTGCAGTTTACAGATAAAAGTTAATACTCTGTCTCAATATTTTTGGTTGGTTTTTGAAGAGTACTGTGTTCAAGACCAACAAGTTTTATAAACTTGATATTTTGTGATTTTATTACCTCTTTCTGCAGAATATCTGTATTTTTAGTTTATGGCTGTTGGTTATATGAGCTTCCTAATTTTGAGATAGATGAATCTGTGGAGAAGTTCAGTATTCTTGCAAGTGTAAACTTCACTGCAGTCATCTTTAAGAAAACATTAATTGCAATCATTTACTGCTCATGAAACAATAAAATATTACAACTATATTTCCAAGCACAGTGATCAAGTGGAGTATCTTTTCTCATCTCTCCTTTTGTTTTCATATTTTCCTGTCTTCCAAAATGACCACCATTTCATCTGTAAGAATGAAGGCAATACATTTTATATCTTCATACTTTCTTAGACATTTGGTATTTTCTAGGAGCCTATTTGTTTGGGTAAAGGTGTCAAACTACTATAAAATTGAGAATTTTGAATAAAAGTGTTTTACATACTGTGATGTACTCTACCAAATACTGAGGTACTACAGCATTCATCTTTGCCCAGGAAGATTTTTTATTTTTTTAAACAGATAAGTGGGGAGGCCTGTGGATGTAGTCTACCTGGACCTCAGCAAAGCCTTTGACACCTTCCCCCACAGCAAACTCCTGGCCAAGCTATCAGCCCATGGCTTGGATGAGAGCACACTGCATTGGGTTAGGAACTGACAGAATCCAAGGGCATGAGATTTAATACATCCAAGTGCTGGGTTCTCCACATTGGCCATGCAGTGCTACAGGCTGGGGTCAGAGTGGCTGGAGAGCAGCCAGGCAGAGAGGGACCTGGGGGTACTGGTCAGTGGTAGGCTGAACATGAGCCTTCAGTGTGCCCAGGCAGCCAAGAGGGCCAATGGCATCCTGGCCCTCTTGTACACTGCACTGGTTAGGCCACACATTGAGTACTGTGTCCAGTTCTGGGCCCCTCAGTTTAGGAAGGATGTTGACTTGCTGGAATGTGTCCAGAGAAGGGCAACAAAGGTGGTGAGGGGTTTGGAGAGGCTGAGGGAGCTGAGGTTGCTTAGCCTGGAGAAGAGGAGACTAAGGGCTGACCTTATGGCTCTCTACAACTACCTGAAGGGAGGTTGTAGACAGGCAGAGGTTGGTCTCTTCTCCCAGGCAGCCAGTACCAGAACAAGAGGACACAGTCTCAGGCTGCACCAGGGCAGGTTTAGGCTGGAGGTTAGGAAGAAGTTCTATACAGAGTGATTGCCCATTAGAATGGGCTGCCTGGGGAGGTGGTGGAGTCACCTTCATTGGAGGTGTTCAGGTGGAGACTTGATAGGGTACTTGGTGCCATGATCTAGTTGTTTAGGTGGGTTGGATTGGTTGATGGGTTGGATGTGATGATCTTGAAGGTCTCTTCCAACCTGGTCTATTCTATTCTATTCTATTCTATTCTATTCTATTCTATTCTATTCTATTCATGATGTGTTTTGATTTTATACAAGAGTAAGAATAGAAGATTTCTTTGTAAAAAAAAAAAAATATCCAAACATTTCCTTGCCTTCAAATCTCAATAACTTTTGAAGCCAAGACTTCTGAAGATCCTCTCTGGACATCCAGACTTTGATGTAGGTGAGAAGATTCTTCAGAGGACACATGCATTTACAGTAACTTCAAGACTTTTTCATTCTTATTTGAAATGAAGCATTTCTTATACTACAAATATTAAACACATAGTTCATGCAGATATTAAAGTGTGTGAATATTATTTTGTTATGACTTTCATCCACATCTTAGAAAACAGTATTTCTAGGTCTTTACTCCTAATAAACAGGTTTGTAAAATGCATCTCTTGTTCATCTTGATGCAATGATGTGGCATTTACTAGACTAAGAGTAAGAAATATAAAACTCTAGGCTACTTCTAAATGGAGACAGAGAATTGGATTAAAGGCTTCATTAACACTTGATTTAATGAGGATTTAGCAACTGATTTCTCTAAAACCTATGAGAATGTCTGAGTATATAGGATTGAAATGGTCCTCAAGGTGCATAAAGTCAACAAATTCATTTTACCTGAAGGAAGAATACATATGCAGAGATACATTTTTTTCAAAATCTATTTCTCCAATAAAAGATTTCATTATTTCTAATTCTCCTACTCCAGTCCTTAACTATCCCCACTGTTTGAGGCCATTAGTCTTTAAGAATGTGTTCTATACACTCACTTATAAGTTATGGAGATTTTAATATTATTATGCTGCTTTGTGGATTTTATAAACAAATCTTTACTTTGTGAATCAACATCTACTATTCTGTCCTGTGAAACCATCAATAGTAATACTGCTGAGGTTAATTAAAATTTTAATGCTAACTCTACTGACTACATTGCATGAATAAAGCTAGTTGGGAAATCAACATCTACCCTTTGCTTTTCACATAATCATCAATAACAAATAATAATAATGATGCATTTAAGTAGAAGAGAAAAATAAAAATCCACTTGAGGAATCAATAAGGTTAGTAATAATGTATGTAAAAGATTATGTCTAGCTTTGACCCTTAGAGCTCTGCACAAGTAACTCATTCTGATTAGTAAACTGAGCAAAATACATAGACTGTGGAAAATACATAGACAATGGTAACCCTAATGTTAACATGTCCAATAATATAAAGAATATGATTCCATCAGAAGGTTCTTCTGATAACATAAATTGCTTTCAGGACTGAATTACAATCTCAGCACTTGATAAAAGGAATGATAATTTATTACAGCAGTGTCCACTGGCACTGCTGAATGTAAGATCCTATGCTTCTACTTCAGGACTTACACTAAACCAAATTATTTATTTCTATTTTTATGAGTGCAAGACAAGTAAGACAAAAATCAACAAATGACAGACAGCTTTATTTTGCAATGCTCATTTTTGAAGTTTTCTGGTTTAAGATTTTTTGGTTTTGCTTGTGAGCTTTTTTGAGCAATGAATGTTCAGATTTTTCACATTCAAACAGTCCAATTTCTGAATCTGAAGCAAATAAGACATTCGATATTTCTAGTTCAATTCTGTGTCATGTCGTATTCTGGACACTAAGGTAGCTGCCTGCCATGTCCTCAGTATAACTCTTTCTGTCAGTATTTTAGAGCTATACTTGCTTACAGCAAGTATGACTCTAGGACACCTATTGTCTAAAAATCATAGAATTACAGAATGCCAGGTTGCAAGGCACCCCAAGGATCATCTGGTCCAACCTTTCTAGGTAATAGTACATTTTAACACCCTGTCAATCTGAGTCTTCAAACTGTCAAATGAAGGAAAATCCACTATTTCCCTTACATCTTAGATCTTATATCTAACTGATACTGAAGAGGAATCCTCACAAAGACTTATGTCTCTTTCATAGCAGATAAAGAGCACTGTGTTTTGGATGCAATCAGTCCTTACAGGTAGGTCATAATGAAGAACATGTGTACTAGCTCAGCATGATTTTCTGAATGAGATTAAGACTTCCTATTCAAACACAGTGGTAAGATTGGGACCTATGTTTTTTTTCAGAATTCATTTTGTAACACAGACTTAGATAAAGGCATTACATATTAATAGAGATAAATTTACTGCCCCCAGAAAACCTAGAGTTGTTGATAAATTCTTGGATATTTAGATTTTTACATCCTACTCAAAATATTGGTAATTTTTTCTTTGACAAATTATTGCTCTTCCTATACATGAAAATAAAAACAGAGGGCCTGACCTGTAAGAATAGATTTTCATGCTTTCTCTTTGTTATCATTGCTATCAAATTGCTCAATACTCTGAACACATTCTGTCTTATTAAATTATTTTAACTTAACAGGATCTTACAACTGTGGTACAAACTTCAATAGAAATGTCATTCACATATCTTAAATGTGATATTAGTCATGTGCTCCACGGGAAAAAAAATTATTGTATGCTCTTTTAAATCTTTCATTTGCTTGTATTTTCCTACTCACTAATATGCCATGAACTGAGGTGCCAATTCTCCCCACTCAGTGCCAGAATACATGTCTTAGCTGGTGCAACCACTTACTTCAGTTAAAAAAACCCTGAAACATTAGAGTAGAGTAGAGTAGAGTAGAGTAGAGTAGAGTAGAGTAGAGTAGAATAGAATAGAATAGAATAGAATAGAATAGAATAGAATAGAATAGAATTAACCAGGTTGGAAAAGACCTTTGAGATCATTGAGTTCAACCTATCATCCAACGCTACCTAATCAACTAAAACTTGGCACCAAGCGCCCCATCCAGTCTCTTCCTAAACACCTCCAGTGATGGTGACTCCACCACCTCCCTGGGCAACACACCCCAGTGGCCAATCACTCTTTCTGTGAAGAACTTCCTAACATCCCCTGGCACAGCTTGAGACTGTGTCCTCTTTTTCTGGTGCTGGCTGCCTATCAAAATTCATGGGAAAATACAAACAGAAAAACCCCACAATTACTGATTTATTTCCTCTCTCCCCCCTAAATCCTCCATAATTCTGATTATCATGATTGTTAAATTAAAAACTAGTTTCTTTCTGTCTACCTGGTATGCCTTTTGCAGGAATAACTGGAATATTGAGCTGTGCCTAGGAAATAGTAAGTACTTCTTTCTTCCTCTTCTTTTACATTTTTTTCTAATATGTTTTTGGGTTTAACATTTTGTTCTATCTCATTATTTTCCTCTCAGAATAAAATAGCCATCATGAGCATAAAATGCAGGAGGCTTGTACAGCTTCTCTAAGTCAATAGTCAAAATCATGGAATTGTAGAAAAATAGAATCACAGAATGATGAGCATTGGTAAGGACCTCTGGAGATCATCAAGCCCAAGCCCACTGACAAAGCAGGACCACCTAGGTCAGGTCACATATCTGAAATCAGGGACTATTTTTAGTCATGCCACAGGTACATGAACAGTAAAGAAGTTAAAAGAGATTCTAAAAAGTCGTCCACTCCATTCCCTTATCCAACAAAGGACATGCTACCTAAACCTTAATCTGCTTAATCGTTACCATGAACTCCTGGCAAAGTGCAATAGTCAGCTCTTCTTGAATATCTCTCTGCCCACAAAGTGCTGTGCTCAATGGACTGAATTTCACCAGGTTCACACCACAAACCAGATCAGCTGACTTCTCACTGAACAGTGATTTGCCTTAGAAAAAGAGAAGGGTACCAGATGATCTCATGAACTGAATAAAAAATTTAGCCAGTAGGCCAAGACGGAAAAGGATTTCCAAATCTTGAAATTCAGCTGAGTTTTTAAATTGTAATGGATGATTGCTGTACCTCAGAACTGCAACTAATGTAATTCCATAACATTTTCTTCCAGATGATAAGAAAAACCAGAGTAAAGAATGAAATATTACATGGTAGTTCACAAAGGCAGAATACAATTAGGCGATTTCATATAGCTCTGAATGTGCTAGGTAGAGAACTTAAAAGGAAGATTTTTCACAAATGAATCTTTATTTTTCTTACTAATTAATAAACACCATGCTGTGAATAACTGGTGATAATGTTCTAATAAGAAAAATCAATAAATTTACACCCAGGGTCACCGTAATTGATGCTGCAGAATAGAAAAATGTATTCTCCATTGATCCTTTAGCAATCTTCTAACTAAAAAGGAGAGGAAAGAAAGCCAATTACTGTAGTATGCCTCTGAAAATGATAAGATTAAAACAAGCTAATTATGTGTTCTTGAATAACTACATTTTTGATGAAAGTAAGTAGAATAAGGGCATCCTGTGTCTCCAGTACAGAGATATTACTTTTTACTAATTAAAATGTAGTAATTCTACATTTAACATCTCTTAACCAATAGGCAAACAAATAGTTAGAAAAATAAAACTAAAAAAAAATTCTCCCAGGATAAAACCTTTTGATGTTGCTGTGAAACAAGGATTAAATTGAAGAATGAAACAAGCTCCTGGAGCATTGAAGCTTAAGGAATTTTCATACATGAGCAAACATTTATGAAGAAGGAGAACAACCACACATACAAAATTCTGGGAAAAGCTGTCCACTAATGTTTGTTTTCAATAAAAAGCATATATTATTCCCTCAAGTGGTTCTCACATAGCACCATACATGCTGAATCCCTATGCATTTCATTGCAGTACTATGCATACTGGAATATGGTTGTAACAATTCATAAATAATCAGTACAAAATTATGTGGAATGTCACCAGCATCTGCTACTCATTTTTGTCTCACGGGGAAATAAGACATCACAACAATATCAGATTTCACTTTTGAAGATGAAATATGGGGTTAACTACATTTCCCTTCATCCTTACCTATACTACTGTAGGCAAAATCAAACTCAGCAGAAATGTAATGTAAAGGAATTATTTGATACAACGTGAATGAACATGCAATGACATGTATAATTATTCTGACATCTAACACTTGATTTCATTTTGAAGTATAGTATACCATTTTAAAGACTAGATTTCAAAAGATTACTCACCTCCACATATTCTGTCATAAGGGTGCATGATGAAGACTGGTTATTCTACCACACAGGTGTCTCCCATTGAGCCTACACAAAACTTGAGGCATTTTTCTTTGTACTATTTAATTCCTTCCAATATTGTCAAATACTTTTATTTTGACCATATTCTGTAATCTGCTCAGTCGCTCTCAAAATCACCTCTGCCTAACATCTAACACCAACAAGAGGACACAGTCTCAAGCTGCGCCAGGGGAAGTTTAGGCTCGAGGTGAGGAGAAAGCTCTTCACAGAAAGAGTAATTGGCCATTGGAATGTGCTGCCTAGGGAGGTGTTCAAGAGGGGATTGGACATGGCACTTGAAGCCAGACTGAGCAGCCCCAGCTCCCTCAGTCTGTTTTCATAGGTGAGGAGCTCCAGCAGTCTGATCATTGTTGTGGCCCTGCTGTGGACGCGCTCCAGTATGTCCAGATCCTTCCTGTAATAAGGGCACCAGGACTGGATGCAGTACCCCAGGTGGAGTCTCACCAGAGCAGAGAAGAGAGGAAGAATCACCTCCCTTGACCTGCTGGCTATGCTTCTCTTGATACAGCCCAGAATGTGATTGGCTTTCTGAGCCACAAGTGCACACTGCTGGCTCATGTTGAGCTCCTCTCCTCTCCTCTCCTCTCCTCTCCTCTCCTCTCCTCTCCTCTCCTCTCCTCTCCTCTCCTCTCCTCTCCTCTCCTCTCCTCTCCTCTCCTCTCCTCTCCTCTCCTCTCCTCTCCTCTCCTCCTCTCCTCTCCTCTCCTCTCCTCTCCTCTCCTCTCCTCTCCTCTCCTCTCCTCTCCTCTCCTCTCCTCTCCTCTCCTCTCCTCTCCTCGAGTCTCCTCTCCTCGAGTCTCCTCGAGTCTCCTCTCCTCGAGTCTCCTCGAGTCTCCTCTCCTCGAGTCTCCTCTCCTCGAGTCTCCTCTCCTCGAGTCTCCTCTCCTCTCTTCGAGTCTCCTCTCCTCTCCTCGAGTCTCCTCTCCTCTCCTCTCCTCGAGTCTCCTCTCCTCTCCTCGAGTCTCCTCTCCTCTCCTCTCCTCTCCTCGAGTCTCCTCTCCTCGAGTCTCCTCTCCTCTCCTCGAGTCTCCTCTCCTCTCCTCGAGTCTCCTCTCCTCTCCTCGAGTCTCCTCTCCTCGAGTCTCCTCTCCTCGAGTCTCCTCTCCTCTCCTCTCCTCGAGTCTCCTCTCCTCTCCTCTCCTCGAGTCTCCTCTCCTCTCCTCGAGTCTCCTCTCCTCTCCTCGAGTCTCCTCTCCTCGAGTCTCCTCGAGTCTCCTCTCCTCTCCTCGAGTCTCCTCTCCTCGAGTCTCCTCTCCTCGAGTCTCCTCTCCTCTCCTCGAACCTCCCCTCTTTCTTCTCATCTACCAGCACCCCCAAGTCACTGCCCAGCCTATATCAGTGCTTGGGATTGCCCTGACCCAGGTGCAGGACCTTGCACTTGGTTGTGAGATTGTCATGGGCTCACCTCTCCAGCCTGTCAAGGTCTCTCTAGATGGCATCCCTTCCCTCCAGCGTGTCTGCTGCACCACACAGTTTGGAAGCCACTGGTTAAAAAAAAAAAAATTAAAAAATTTAAAAAATCAGAAATGAAGGACTAGATTAATCTTCAGACTCTATTTTTACTGAAATATGTAAGCCTACATACAGCGAATGCTGCCTTTTGGTCATTTCCTAGGCACTGGTTTAGATTCAGCTGTAAACTTCAGGATATACTTTTCTCTCAAGTTAATTACCTATAAGATTCTCCCTTTGCATTTTTTTCTTCCCAATCATCAGGTATCTACACTACCTGTTAAGGCATAGATATAAAATCAGTGTATCTGGAGTTGCAGTAGAGAATACTCAGAGTATAAATGCGTATGCTTTAAACTGGGTAATTATCTACATGCATAGAACAGGACATCTGTAGATGCCCATATTCCTAGAAACCAGTCAATAGCAAATGTTAGGAAAAGGTTCTGCAAAAGAGTAGCATTGTTCTCAAAGCCTGATTACTCTGACTGTAGAAAGCCAACATTATTAGTCTGTACTTTAAAATAGTGTTGTAAATGTAATTTTTTTGTTAGGACTTCCTTGGTCACATACTTTTTAGAGACTGAGCTGAGCTGAACGTTAAAACAGATGTAAGAAGCTCCACTTTGCCCTAGGCACGCTTTCACTAATTTTAGCTTGTTATTATTCAGTTCAGTGAGCTTGTTCAAGTTTAACATTTCAATTAGTTGTGTAACTACCTAAAAAGTAGTATCACATAAAGTTGTTTACATTCTAGGGGATCCCAATGTTGGTTCATAACAAGGAAAGTACTTCTTCATGCAGTTCAAACATGTTTGATCAAACCTACAGGACTTTACCTTAGGGACAGGTTCTAGAAAGAATGTAAGAGGTTCGCTTCTCTGCCATTCCATAGACGCTGGCAACAGACCCAGGAAAGATGAAAACAGTCACTAAGCTTGCCTAGTGTCCAGTGATGTATCATCACCTGAATTAGTCAGGAATATTCCCCTTTCAGGGTCTCCTCTTGTCTCATTTTTCTACGCTGAACTCATATAATGAAAGATTGAATAATAATATTCAAATCACTGTACTTCTGAAAGAGAAAATAAATGTGAATAGTCCATGTTATTGTCACAGAGTGGCTAAGAAATAAATTAGATTTTAAAAACAAATTAAAATCCCAAACCAAAGGAAACTTTTTTTGATTCTAATACCATTCTTCCTTTAATATTGAATAGAAACATTTCATGGAAAGCTTAGAAGAACACTGAATACTCAGCACTATTTCATATTTCAACAACTGAAACATTATAAGTACAACAAACCAAAATTTTTAAAGGTAAAGCATTCAGTACATTCATTATACATCCTGTCCTTAAATACACAGATGTAAAATCAAAGTGTATTCTAAAACTGTGTTATACATTTTTAGCCTCACCAGCATTATATGCCTTTATTAGTGTCACTAAGATGAGTATTTGTATTCACATACGCTTCAGCAGGCTTTTTTTACAACTGCAATTGTCATATACCACTGAAACTCTCTTAGTGTCTAACAGGCAAGAAATAAGATCAGAGAAAATAAAAAAGACTGTTTGGAAAGAATAAAGCAAGAAAAAATTGCTAACCTGAAATCAAATTATACCCTTTTCAGCTTTTCATTGAGCCTGCTTATCTGCTACCTTGATCATCTGATCTTTTTAACTGTACAAAATGTGTTTAAAATAACGCTAAATGAGAACAGCAGTATTTGTAGATACAGAGTTATGAATAGCATTAATTTCTAAAAATTAAGTATCCAGTCTAAGTATCATATTATCCTCTTACAGTCTAAGTTGGACTTTTACATGACAATTCTCTTTAAAATCTTTATTGGTGATCTGGATCAGGGCATTGAGTCCATCATCAGTAAATTTGCAGATGACACCAAGCTGGGGGTAGTCATTGATCTGCTGGAGGGTAGAAGGGCTTTGCAGAGGGACCTCGACAGGCTGGACAGATGGGCAGAGTCCAATGGAATGAGATTTAACACACCTACATGCTGAATTCTACACATTGGCCACAACAACCCCATGCAGTGCTACAGGCTGGGGACAGAGTGGCTGGAGCACAGCCAGGCAGAGAGGAACCTGGGGGTACTCGTCAATGGCAGGCTGAACATGAGCCTGCAGTGTACCCAGGATGCCAAGAAGGCCAATGGCATCCTGGCCTGCATAAGGAACAGTATGGCCAGCAGGAGCAGGGAGGACATTCTGCCTCTGTACACTTCACTGGTTAGGCCGCACCTTGAGTACTGTGTCCAGTTCTGGGCCACTCAGTTCAGGAAGGATGTTGTCTTGCTGGAACATACCCGGAGAAGGGCAACAAAGTTGGTGAGGGGTTTAGAACACAAGCCCTATGAGGAAAGGCTGAGGGAGCTGGAGTTGCTCAGCCTGGAGAAGAAGAGGCTCAAGGGAGACCTTATTGCTCTCTACAACTACCTGAAGGGAAGTTGTAGACAGGCAGGGGCTGGTCTCTTCTCCCAGGCAACCAGCACCAGAACAAGAGGACACAGTCTCAAGCTGTGCCAGGTTTAGGCTGGAGGTTAAGAAGAAATTCTATACAGAGAGAGTGATTGCCCATTGGAATGGGCTGCCTGGAGAGGTGGTGGAGTCACTATCATTGGAGGTGTTTAGGAGGAGACTTGATAGAATGCTTGGTTGCATGGTTTAGTTGATTAGGTGGGTTGGATAATAGGTTGGATGCGATGATCTTGAAGGTCTCTTCCAACCTGGTCTATTCTATTCTATTCTATTCTATTCTATTCTATTCTATTCTATTCTATTCTATTCTCTCAGCTTCATGCTCCTCAGAATGCTACTGACAATATATTTGTATTTCTACATTCTTTTGCAAATGAAGTTTCTTCTTGATGAGTCTTTCCTTAGTTCATTAGGTGTAAATATAAGTACAACCCAATAATCCTAGGAGATTGGCATAAGGGGAATAATACTGTCCAGAATTCTGCAGGGTTCACTTGCCCCTTCTGCACGATGACAGAATAAAATTGCTGAAAAGGCTGCCTTTCAGTGCCTAAGATTGTGTTCTTACCACTTCTGTACTAAGAAAGGTAAAACCAAAATATTTTATTCTAGCTCCTGTTAGGTAGTGATTTTATAATGATTTATAAAAAGAAGCTGCCATGCATGCTGCATGATAAATATCTGAACAGTTTCAGTTCAGTCCCAGACTATAGTGTTCACAGAATAGTTAATCAGTTCAGTTGTTCAAAACATAAAATGGACATCTGTTTACATCTTATATTCTTATGATGTCCAACATTTTCATGAAACCTGAGCATTTAAAAATAAGCACATCCACATTCTGGAGGCATTTTACATCAAGGGGGTACATCCATATGTTTAAAAACAGAAGTACGTGTATCTTTATTGTGGGTTTTGTTTGTGTATAAACATATATATTTGATTACTGCTTTTCATTCCTTCACACATTCTTGTTCTTTATGATCTATTATTTCTTTCTGGCTATAAAGCAGCAAGTGCCAACACCTCCACAACTAATGAAGCATGTATCTCTGCTTTGAATATATTATAGTCATAGCACTAAAGAAAGAGCATTTGGGGAACTTTTAATAGCAATGCAGCATGTGTTGCTCTTTTAATATGTTTCAACTTTGCTGCTTCTGTAATAACAATCAAATTTGTTACCTTCATGCTACAGGTGAAAACATTTTCCAGGTTTACATAATTCTACAGCACTAGAACTTATTGAAATACAAAGAAGAAAAATCTCTTTTAGATTAATGCTTTTAAAAAATAAGTTGCAGTTTCTTTTTTCCAGGGCTTACATGATCCTCAAAATCATAAGAAATATTTTTAAAAGGCTAAATCTAATTGTCCTTTCTCTCCAATTGAATGAAAAACTTCACTTTATCTGATTCCATTTAGTGATATATGTAAGACTTTTTTTTTTATATAGAAGACAAATTATCGAAGATAAACCAAAATGCAGATATTTTGTTCCTGTGGTAGCAAACTATGCAAAAATGAATTCAAACACACCTACCAAATATACTTGTAATGTCTGACTAATCCCCAAGTAATTTCTCTCATAAATCCATACAGGAATGAGAAGGAAAAAGGAAATGAGTATTTATGGCTTGAAGCATGGTATCTCACATTCTACACAGCAACTAGGTAGAATGAGGTAGAGAAAAATCTTTTTCTTGTTTGACACAAGGATTGTATCTGCATCACATAATCTCATACATGAAGTCTGATAATATTGAAGCAAAATCATGATATGCTCTCACTCCTCATTTGGAATTTCTTCGGAAAAACTCCTTTTATTATATTTTGCGTTGTCCCTCCTACTTTCCCAACATGCAAACTTCCTCAGTCATGCTAAATTTCATTCTTGACAGAATAAATGTAGTCCACTTCATCTGACAGAAATTACTACTGGGCATCAACATCTATCCACCAGAAAGTATTTTTAATATTTCAATATTCTCTTTCTCTTCAGTGAATCTAATCCACAACCATAACTCCAACTGAAAATTTGGTCTAAACCCAAATCAACTTAATCAGAATCACCTTCTCCTTGAAAACCCTTTTTAAATCGGGTAAGAAGTAATCAAGATAATCTTGATTTTATATTTTTCCAAGCCCGCTATTATTTTCAGTGCTGCCCTCCAGTACTTTCTGCCATTCATAGTCTCAAGGAATATTCATCTCAAGAAAATGTATCTCTAAAACTGGCATTAATTGGCACTCTGATTGTCAGGGCATAACCTACTGTGTCATGCCTAGAAGTGGCCTAACTGACAACACTGAAGCAGAAGAGGTGGACTGCACGCAGGAGCAGAAGTCAATGCCACTACACAGGACAGAAGACAAGACTTTGGTCTCCAGGGCATGCTACCCACCATGATGCCAAAACACTGAAATTTAACCATAAAATGAAAAAATACACTTTTCCTCTCTGTGTCAACTGTGAGTTAACACAGATGTTAGAAAAATGACCACTTTATTGCTGAACTCTCTGTAACACTATCATACCCCCCTCCCCAATTCTTTTTCTGTCACTCTTGATTACATCCCAGGACTAATTTGTGTGTGTGTGTGTGTGTGTGTTGCCTGAAGACACTCTACCAGTCATGTAAGACTCAATCTTCTTTTACCCACTTTTCCTGCAATTATTTCTGTACACTTTTTTCTATGGTGTTTAGATTCAGTGGTAACTAACCACCTCCTACAGAATGGGTCTAAGACCATTACTGTCTAAAAAAAAATGCCCTCATAAAATCATAAAATTGTTTTGTTTGGAAAAGATCTTTAAGATCATCAAGTGCAACCATTATCTGATTCTTCCAAGTCTGGTGCTCAACCACGTCCCTTATCAACACATTTATGCATCTTTTAACCACTCCCAGGGATGGGGATTCAACCACCTTCCTCAGTCCCTGCTTCCACCACTATAGCTAAAATAAGCTAGCTAACAAAAATAAACAACTATGACACAGATAGTGGAAGTTTGATGCTCCACTCTATCAGATCTCTGTGTCTTCTTTTCTGTGACTTTAAACATTTCCAGGCAGTTTAGCGACAGCAGAATCATACAAAACAAGAGCATATTTCATGTGTATCTTCTATTCTGACTGAGAGATGGGTCTGCTTCAAGATGCATTAATTTGTGCAAAGGAGAAAGTTGGTACTTTCTCACCAGTGCAGTGGGAATTTAGACTACAGGAAGCAAATGTACAAGGAGCATTTCACGTGGAACAGCCAGAGTGTTGTGTTTGCTTGTTGAGTAATGTGTCTCTTAGTACAGATTACCAAATTTCATTATACGTCTATACCATGAGATCATAAGTGTATTTTGAAATAAAGCTCCAGAAATTAAAGATAACATTAAGGCAAGTTCTTGATACTGTATTATACAATTTTTCCCTGTTACATTATGCATGAAAAAAAGCTAAGAACTTTATAAGAAAACTGGCAATTGCTATATGAGTGGACATGAGTTGCATTTCTTTATCTTAATTCTTGACATTTCTGTCATGAATCGTCATGTCACGTTCGGCTCAGTCACTTCAGTTTATAACATAAGACAATGAACATGACAAAATATATCACAACAACACAGATAATATACCAGATTTTTTTAGAAAAAAACATATCCTTCCCTTTCATCTTGGATATGGTGGAATACAACTCCCATGGAGAAGCCACAGGAGAAGCAGAAGTGCATTTTGAGAGCCATAAGGATGCAGCTGCAGCCATGGCTAAGGAGGGGTCCCAGCTAGAGTGCAGTGCTGTGAAGCTATTCCTGAACCAACATCCAAGGGCAAAGGAAAGCTGCCGGTGACAGGGGCCTAGCTCAGGTTTGGCCAGGTGAGGACATTCCGTGGGGCTGGCATATGGCTGCCCCTGCGCAGGGTCCAGGACGAGCTGCACATGCTGGGCTTCCACTGGGAGAGCCTCTAATAAATGCTGTTGACTTACTCTGTAAAAAAAATAATAATTTATTGCCCATTGGAATGGGCTGCCCAAGGAGGTGGTAGAGTCACAATCACTGGAGGTGTTCATGAGGAGACTTGATAGGGTGCTTGGTTGCATGGTTTAGTTGATTAGGTGGTGTTGGACGATAGGTTGGACACGATGATCTTGAAGGTCTCTTCCAACCTGGTCTATTCTGTTCTATTCTATTCTATTCTATTCTATTCTATTCTATTCTATTCTATTCTATTCTATTCTATATTATTCTTCCACCAAAATACCCAGAAATAACTGAAATTCTGTTCTCTCCAACTGCAACTGAAATAATGCATTTTAAAGTTTGTGTTTGTCTCTTACTTTATTTTGGATGGGCATTTTTGTACATATTTCACTAACAACACACAGATGAAGGAGTATTTGTAAGGTATCAACAAAAAAGAAAAAAAACAAATGAAAATAATTAAATGTAGCTTGCAATATTGAAAAGCATTTTTTTTTAGTGCTCTTTTCATAATTCATTCAAGATGAGAAGTTGACATTCAGGCATAGCATTTATTTTTCAATGAGATCCTGATTACGTCCAGTTTTAAAGAGAGACTGCTAAAAGTTCAAGCAGGCTAAGTGATCCGATCAAGGTTACAGTATGAACCTATGTATTGAATTTATTTTGGAGCAGGGCACACTTCAGTTTTCCTGTGTACAATACCACTTCTCCATTTCTGTTTTAAATCAAGAATCAACACAGCATGGTATAAAGTATACCAGAACACTCTGTACTGAGAAATGAAAGCACCAGATGCTTAATGCAAAATGTAAAACCTGTCAAAAAGAGCCATAAAAAAGTTATTTTTTAAGAATGCTTCAGTATGCAATCTGCTTATTCCATGGCTTGCTGCAAGTATTATAAAAATTCCAAAAGGTGATACTGTAGACCAAAGCTGTTTGCAATTTGTAGGGACCATTTTGTTGTCAACTGGTAGTCTTTTTCTATGTATTTCATTATTAGGGGAACTAATTAAAACATTCTCAGACTGTGCCATATATGCTAAGTATGTAATTTGCAGAAAATTCTTTTCTGTCCATTACCTATATTCTATTGCATTTTCTTCTCCCTGTCTTAGGGTAGTGGGCTCACTTTTTTTTCCTTATAATAAGAGTTTTGTGTTAAAGCTGGCATGTTGAAATGTCTGACATGAGAATTCTCAAACTGTCTTAACTAGATTTTGGCATTTAATAAGCTGTAAACTGCTGAAGCTATTTGTGGATGAAGGCTCATTTTTGTCCATCAGCAGGGGGCTGGGAGCATAATTAATTGAGTGAAAGTTAAAAGACGGACAGCATGGTTACATTTATGCAAATATTGCAGGGGAACATCCACCAGAAAAGAAAAATACCTTGTAAATGATTGGTTTGGGTTTGGACCAAAATCCACAGGGTCCATTTAAACATTGCACATCATGCATATGACAATTAAGACCAGAGTGGTGGGGTTTGGGTTTTTTAATAGTGTACTTTCTGCAATAGAAAAAAAAATAATAGGAAAAGAGAACCTTCACAAACAGCCAAAGATCCAAATCCAGTGAGAGAATTTTATTTTTGTTCTCAGCCCTTTTACTGCTCATGAATGTTAAAATAGATTGGCAAAAATGTTATTATAAAAATCATATGATGCATGTACCTTCAACCATATAGCAGTCTCTGCTATTTATTTCTTTTATATGTATCCTGGTCATATGCATCCTGGTACACCAAAGATTCTATTTAATTAAAGTCAGTTAAAAGCTTAAACCACAGAGATCAGGACAGCTGATAGAGGTTTTAACCTGAGTGCTGCATAGGGTGATAGTATCATAGTATCAGTCAGGGTTGGAAGGGACCACAAGGATCATCTAGTTCCAACCCCCCTGCCATGGGCAGGGACACCTCACACTACATCAGGCTGGCCAGAGCCTCATCCAGCCTGGGCTTAAACACTTCCAGGGACGGGGCCCTCAACCACCTCCCTGGATAACCCATTCCAGGGCTTCACCACTCTCATGGTGAAGAACTTCCTCCTCACATCTAACCTGAATCTCCCCCACCTCCAGCTTCATTCCATTCCCCCTACTCCTATCACTACCTGAGAGCCTGAAAAGTCCCTCCCCAGCCTTCTTGTAGGCTTCCTTCAGATACTGGAAGGCCACAATGAGGTCACCTCGGAGCCTTCTCTTCTCCAGACTGAACAGCCCCAACTCCCTCAGTCTGTCCTCATAGGAGAGGTGCTCCAGCCCTCTGATCATCCTCGTGGCCCTTCTCTGGACACGCTCCAGCACCTCCAGATCCCTCTTGTAATAGGGGCTCCAGAACTGGATGCAGTACTCCAGGTGGGGTCTCACCAGAGCTGAGGAGAGGGGGAGAATCACCTCCCTTGACCTGCTGGCCACACTTCTCCTGATGCAGCCCAGGATCTGATTGGCTTTCCGGGCTGCAAGTGCACATTGAGAGCTCATGTTGAGCTTCTCGTCCACCAGCACCCCCAAGTCTCTCTCTTCCAGGATGCTCCCCAGCCAGTCCCTGCCCAGCCTGTATTTGTGCCTGGCTTTGCCTCGACCCAGATGCAGGACCCTGCACTTGGTCTTGTTGAAGCTCATGAGGTTGGCTTGTGCCCTCCTCTCCAGCCTGTCAAGGTCCCTCTGGATGGCATCCCTTCCTTCCAGCGTGTCTGCTGCACCACACAGCTTGGTGTCATCAGCAAACTTGCTGAGGGTGCATTCAATGCCACTGTCCATGATTAGAAGCTTTAAGTATTCTATTCTATATCAGATTGTCTTGTAAGAAATGTTGATTTTTTTTCCCCCTTCTTCTTGCTGCTCTGTATTATAAAATTCCTGAATTAAAATTAAAAGAAGCTAATGGAATAGTATAGGAAGAATGTACCTATTGGAAATAAAATACTTTATGCATCTGTATGAATAGGGAAGTATCCATCTGATTCCTGTTCATGATAAGATTTTTTTAGAATGCTTGGTGATGAAAAAAATTCAGGCATCTTTAGATAATACTAGGTGCTTTCTGTGGGAACCTGCATCAAGGATCTACACACAGGATCACAGGATCACAGGATGTCAGGGATTAGAAAGGATCTCTGGAGAACATCCAGTCTAACCCCCCTGCCAGAGCAGGACCATAGAATCTAGTGCCGGTTGCACAAGAACACATCCAGGCAGGTATTTAAAGTCTCCATAGAAGGAGACTCCACAACCTTTCTGGGTAGCCTGTTCCAGTGCTCTGTGACCCTTACAGTTCTTCCTCATGTTGAGGTGGAACTTACTGTGCTGTAGCTTACATTCATTGTCTCTTGTCCTATCACAGAGTGCAAGTGAGAAGAGGCTGTCCCTTCCTTCTTGACACCCAGCCCTCCCATATTTATATTTATTAGATCCCCTCTCAGTCCTCTCCTCTCCAGACTAAAAAGCCCCAGGTCTCTCAGCCTTTCCTCATAGGGAGCATGCTTCAGTCCCTTAATAATCCTTGTAGCCCTCTGTTGGACTCTCTCAAGTAAATCCCTATCCCTCTTGAACTGGGGAACCCAGAACTGGATACAATATTCCAGATGGGGCCTCACTGACACAGAGTAGAGGGGGAGGACCTCCCTCGATCTGCTGGACACACACTTCTTATTGACCACCAGGATACCATTAGCCTTCTCGGCCACAAGAGCATATTGATGAACCATGGATAACTTCTTGTCCACCATGACTCCTAGGTCACAGAATAGAATAGAATAGAATAGAATAGAATAGAATAGAATAGAATAGAATAGACCAGGTTGGAAGAGACCTTCAAGGTCATCACATCCAACCTATCAACTAAACCATGCAACCAAGCACCCTATCAAGTCTCCTCCTGAACACCTCCAGTGACGGCAACTCCACCACCTCCATGGGCAGACCATTCCAATGGGCAATCATTCTCTCTGTGTAAAACTTCCTCCTAACCTCCAGCTTAAACCTCCCCTGGTGCAGCCTGAGACTGTGTCCTCTTGTTCTGGTGCTGGTTGCCTGGGAGAAGAGACCAACCTCTGCCTGTCTACAATCTCCCTTCAGGTGGTTGTAGAGAGCAATAAAGTCACCCCTGAGTCTCCTCTTCTCCAGGCTAAGCAACCCCAGCTCCCTCAGCCTCTCCTCATAGGGCTTGTGCTCCAAGCCCCTCACCAACCTTATTGCCTTTCTCTGGACATGCTCCATCAAGACAACATCTTTCCTAAACTGAGGGGCCCAGAACTGGACACAGGACTCAAGGTGTGGCCTAACCAGTGCTGAGTACAGGGGCACAATGACCTCCCTGCTCCTGCTGGCCACACTCCTCCTGATACAGGCCAGGATGCCATTGGCCTTCTTGGCCGCCTGGGCACACTGCTGGCTTGTGTTCAGCTTACCATTGACTAGTACCCCCAGGTCCCTCTCTGTTTGGCAGCTCTCCAGCCACTCCGACCCCAGCCTGTAGCACTGCATGGGGTTGTTGCGCCCAATGTGTAGAACCCGGCACTTGGATGTGTTAAACCTCATGCCTTTAGATTCTGCCCATCTGTCCAGCCTGTTGAGGTCCCTCTGCAAAGCCTCTCTACCCTTCAGCAGATCAACTCCTGCCCCCAGCTTGGAGTTGTCCGCAAACTTACTGATGATCGACTCAATGCCCTCATCCAGATCATCAAATGAACCAGGTTGGAAGAGATCTCCAAGATCATCAAGTCCAACTGATCACCCAACTAGACCATGGCACTAAGTGCCTCATCCTGTCATTTCTTAAACCCCTCCAGGGACGTTGACACCACCATCTCCCTGGGCAGCCCATTCCAATGGCCAATCACTCTTTCTGTGAAGAACTTCTAAGATCAAGCCTAAACCTCCCCCTACACAGTTTGAGACTGTGTCCTCTTGTTCTGTTGCTGGTTGCTTGCTCTCCAGCCACTCTGTCCACAGCCTGTAGCACTGCATGTGGTTTTTGTGGCCAATGTGTAGAATCCAGCACTTAGATGTGTTAAATCTCATTCCATTGGACTCTGTCCATCTGTCCGGCCTGTCAAGGTTCTTCTGTATAGCCCTCCTACCTTCTTTATGGGGCTGCTTGCTAGCAGATCACCTCCAAACCTGAACTGGTGTAGTTTATTATTCCTTCCTAGGTGCAAGACTATGCATTTATTCCTGTTGAACCTCATTAGGTACCTCTTTGCCCAGCTCTCCAGTCTGTCTGAGTCTCACTGAATTTCTGCACAGCCTTCAGGCATATCAGCCAAAGCCTCCTAGTTCGGTATCATCAACAATCTTTCTGAGCAGACACTCTGTCCCTTCATCAATGTCATTGATGAAGATGTTGAACAGAACCAGACCCAGCACAGATCCCTGGGGGACTCCACTAGTTACAGCTCTCCAGCTGGACTTGCCATCACTGACCACCACTCTTTGGACTCTATTGTGTAACCAGTCTCTAATCTATCCAATGTCTGTTCTTCTATGCCACACTTCCTGAGCTTGCTCACAAGGATGTTATGGGAGACAATGTCAAAAGCCTTGGTAAGGTCAAGGTAGACTACATCCACTGGTCTCCCTGCATCTACCCATTCAGTTATGGCATCATAGAAGGCTATCATATTAGCGAAGCATGATTTCCTCTTGGTAAATCTGCACTGACTACTACTGATAACTACCTTCCCTTCCATGTGCCTAGGAGATGACCTCCAGAATGAGCCTCTCCATTGTTTTTCCAGGGATGGATGTGAGACTGACTGGTCTATAGTTTCCTGCACCTTCTTTCTTGCACTTTTTGAAGACTGGAATGACATTGGCTTTCCTCCAGTCCTCAGGCACTTCTCCTGTTTGCCATGATTTTACAAAAGTCATGCAGAGTGGTAGAGTAGCAGCATCAGCCAATTGTCTCAACACTCTTGGGTACATCTCATCAGGGCCCATGGACTTGTGTATATTCAATTTGTGTAACTGATTCCTAACCCAGTCTTCATTGGCTAGACTTCATGGACTCACCATAAGCAGTGGTATTTGGCACCCACTAACCATATTCAGAAATGTTACCATTTAAGTTCTGCCTGAGCTTGACCCCTAAAACAATTGCAAGAGAAGGCATTACTTAGGATCTCTTGAAGTCTAAGTACTTCTTTCTCAATTCTTCAGCTACTTTTTAATCCCAGCACCATTTTGAAATGAATGACACTTTTTCAACTTCTGAATGTAGAGACATACATACCATTATCTTGCTGTTCAAAGCAAAGTTAGCATCCAAAGTTCTATAGGTGTGTTTCTGCATGCAACTATGAAAAAGGAATTAAAAATTAAAAGTGCATGAAGAGAAGAAGGTACTCTAGAATACTTTAATTTTAATCAAGCTTAGGATAGAAGTTAACTTTAGACTTCCCTATATCTCAAAATTTCATTGTTCAACATTAAACATCAAATGTTTAGTTTAAAATTACTAACTATTAACAGGTGAACAATTAGCTAATGCATATAATTTAAGTTCTACTTGTCAGGTGTCCAGTAGTTGTTGCAGTCCCATTGGTGGCTAGAAGAGTATTCATCATTCTATTCACATCAAATAGTGGAAAATACAAAATGTGTCAATTGATCAATATTTTATTATAGTGCAACCCAGTGGTCAAATAGAGGAGATACTTCTGCCATCTTAGAATATTCAGGGTAAATTAGTGTTATCTCTTTCTGCATTATATTTCTATTGAATTTGGCATTGTAAGCTGCCAAAAGTACAATACAATACAATAATACAATACAATACGATACACCAGGTTGGAAGAGACCTTCAAGATCATCGCGTCCAACCCATCAACCAATCCAGCCCACCTAATCAGCTAAACCATGCAGCCAAGCACCCCATCAAGTCTCCTCCTGAATACCTCCAATGAAGGTGACTCCACCACATCCATGGGTAGCCGATTCCCATGGGCAATCACTCTCTCTGTATAGAATTTCTTCCTAACATCCAGTCTAAACCTGCCCTGGTGCAGCCTGAGACTGTGTCCTCTTGTTCTGGTACTGGCTGCCTGGGAGAAGAGATCAACCTCAGCCTGTCTACAACCTCCTTTCAGGTAGTTGTAGAGAGCAATAAGGTCACCCCTGGGCCTCCTCTTCTCCAGGCTAAGCTACCCCAGCTCCCTCAGCCTTTCCTCATAGGGCTTGTGTTCCAAACCCCTCACCAACTTCTGACAGATATTTTCAATAATCTCTGCTATGCCCAAAAGTAACTATCAGTCTTAAAACTTTTACCTATAGAGAAAAACCACACAATAACAGATTAAATTTGATTATTTCCCGGTAAAGAGTGTACAGATCATGATGGAAAAATACTGGGAAAAAAAAAATCTGAAATTATTTTTTTAAAAGACATACCACCCCCACCCCTTCTGCATGTTTTTGTACTTGCTTGAGATGAGCAACAACTGCAAGTTGAAAGAGAAGGAAAAAAAGCAGTAATTTCCAATTAATTTTATTTACTTTGTAAATCTGGGAACTCTGTAAGGGACTTAGGAGGAAAGCACCACAATGTATCTATTTATTGTACCAATTGCTATCTTCATTATTAAATTAACAGTTAATTTTCGAGTCCAATAACCAATCTGTATCACTCAAAAGACATTATTCAGTAATGGACTGAAAAGAGGCAAAAGAAATCAGGGAATGCAAAATGGTATTGCCCACATCATTCTGCAAAGTTGTTTTCCTACTATTATATTTAAAAGTTTCCAACTCAAATAAACAGTGAAAAAAGAGTAAACAAGCATCTGCCTTTTACTATCCACCCCTGTGAGAGAAGTACCAGTTAAAACTACTGAAAAAAATAGCAATAAAATTCCAGTGATTGTGATTCAGTCGAGCTTCTAACTCTGCCTGGGAAATACCATTGAACAGCCATGTAGCAAATATACAACCATTTCTAACAAAGTTGCCAGCCAAAAATGACTCTATCAATCAGGATTATATAAAGTTATATGCAGGATATGACAAGCAGCAGCAAACACTATGCTTATGGGAAGTATTAGGCCATTTGCTATATAGAATTCAGAGTATAAGTTGACTAAAAGTCATGAGATTTACCTGAAGTAACCAAATGACAGGGATACTTGTCAGATGCTCACTCTTAGAATGTAATCCTTCCAATCATATGAGCAAATTATTTAAATGCATTATCAATGAACAAACTGCAGGAGAGGACTTGCTCCCTCAATCCCTCAGTGTAAACGTGTTGAGAATAGCTTTTTAAAATAATTTATTTATTTGTTTATTCTTCTATAGAACACATACTTTTATTTTTAGATTCTGCTTATACAGGTCAGGATTCTGCTTATACAGGAACAGGTCATGTTGAGTGCAATTGCACAGCACCTGCAGGATGGCCAAGGGATGAGGCCCAGCCAGCATGGATTTAGGAAGGGCAGGTCCTGCCTCACCAACCTGATAGCCTTCTGACCCGTATGGTGGATGTGGGGAGGCCTGTGGATGTAGTCTACCTGGACTTCAGCAAGGCCTTTGATACCATCCCCATAGCAAACTCCTGGCCAAGCTGTCAGCCCGTGGCTTGGACAGGAGCACTCTGTGCTGGGTTATGAACTGGCTCGAGGGCCAAACCCAGAGAGTGGTGGTGAATGGTGCCACATCTAGCTGGTAGCCAGTCACTAGTGGTGCCCCCCAGGGATAAGTGCTGGACCCAAAGCCCTTTAATATTTTAATTGATGATCTGGATGAGGGGATTGAGTCCATCATCAGTAAGTTTGCAGATGACACCAAGCTGGGAGCAGGTGTTGATCTGATAGAGGGTAGGAGAGCTCTGCAGAGGGACCTTGTCAGGATGGACAGATGGGCAGAATCCAACGGCATGAGATTTAACACATCCAAGTGCCGGGTTCTACACATTGGCCACAACAACCCCATGCAGTGCTACAGGCTGGGGTCGGAGTGGCTGGAGAGCTGCCAAACAGAGAGGGACATGGGGGTACTAGTCCATGGTAAGCTGAACACAAGCCAGCTGTGTGCCCAGGCTGCCAAGAAGGCCAATGGCATCCTGGCCTGTATCAGGAAGAGTGTGGCCAACAGGAGCAGGGAGGTCATTGTGCCCCTGTACTCAGCACTGGTTAGGCCACACCTTGAGTCCTGTGTCCAGTTCTGGGCCCCTCAGTTTAGGAAAGATGTTGAGTTGCTAGAACATGTCCAGAGAAGGGCAATGAAGTTGGTGAGGGGTTTGGAGCACAAGCCCTATGAGGAGAGGCTGAAGGAGCTGGGGTTGCTTAGCCTGGAGAAGAGGAGGCTCAGGGGAGACCTTATTGCCATCTACAACTACCTGAAGGGAGGTTGTAGCCTGGCAGAGGTTGGTCTCTCCTCCCAGGCAAGCAGCATCTGAACAAGAGGACACAGTCTCAAGCTGTGCCAGGGGAGGTTTAGGCTGCATGTTAGTAAGAAGTTCTTCATAGAATAAGTGATTGGCCATTGGAATGTGCTATCCAGGGAGGTGGTGGATTCATCATCACTGGAGATGTTTAGGTAGAGACTTGATGGGGTCCCTGGTGCCATGGTTTAGTTGATTAGATAGTGTTGGATGATAGATCAGTGATCTCAAAGGTCTTTTCCAACCTGTGTAATTCTATTCTATTCTATTCTATTCTATTCTATTCTATTCTATTCTATTCTACAGAAAAAAATGTATGGCAATAAAAGAAAGATAATAAATGTGAAAAATGCAAGCTAGGGAATTTTTTCTTGAGTAACTTCTAATCTGTCATTTAAAGAAAAGCTCAGTAGGTCTGGAGCTGACTCTACAATCCGTGAACTAGGTTAATTAAGAGAACTCTACTTGACAGAAAATAACAATCACATGTAAGCTTTTCTGTATCATAGTGAACGATTTCTAAATCATGTACACTCTTCTGGAATATAACTCATGAACAAATGCAAGAATATCACATAGGAATCTGACAGAAAATAATTAATCTTTATTTTTACTCTTCAGTGTCTTTTTCAACTTCTGGATTTCATGTAGTGTCATGTGAATTTAAACAACAACATCAGAGAACTTGAACTGGTATCTTATTCATAGTTTCATAGTTTCATAGTTTGTTAGGGTTGGAAGGGACCACAAGGATCATCTAGTTCCAACCCCCCTGCCATGGGCAGGGACACTGTACCCTAGATCAGGCTGGACAGAGCCTCATCCAGCCTGGGGCTTAAACACTTCAAGGGACGGGGCCTCAACCACCTCCCTGGACAACCCATTCCAGGCCTTCACCACCCTCACGATGAAGAACTTCCTCCTCATGTCCAGGCCTGAATCTCCCCACCTCCAGCTTCATCCCATTCCCCCTAGTCCTATCACTCCCTGATAGTCTGAAAAGTCCCTCCCCAGCCTTCTTGTAGGCCCCCTTCAGATACTGCAAGGCCACAATGAGGTCACCTCGGAACCTTCTCTTCTCCAGACAGAACAGCCCCAACTCCTTCAGGCTGTCCTCATAGGAGAGGTGCTCCAGCCCTCTGATCATTCTCGTGGCCCTTCTCTGGACACGCTCCAGCACCTCCAGATCCCTCTTGTAATAGGGGCTCCAGAACTGGACGCAGTACTCCAGGTGGGGTCTCACCAGAGCTGAGTAGAGGGGGAGAATCACCTCCCTTGACCTGCTGGCCACACTTTTCCTGATGCAGCCCAGGATCTGATTGGCTTTCCGGGCTGCAAGTGCACATTGAGAGCTCATGTTGAGCTTCTCGTCCACCAGCACCCCCAAGTCTCTCTCCCCTGGGCTGCTCCCCAGCCAGTCACTGCCCAGCCTGTATTTGTGCCTGGGATTGCCTCAACCCAGATGCAGGACCCTGCACTTGGTCTTGTTGAAGCTCATGAGGTTGGCCTGTGCCCACCTCTCCAGCCTGTCAAGGTCCCTCTGGATGGCATCCCTTCCCTCCAGCGTGTCTGCTGCACCACACAGCTTGGTGTCATCAGCAAACTTGCTGAGGGTGCACTCAATGCCACTGTCCATGTCACCCACAAAGATGTTGAACAAGCCTGGTCCCAGGACTGATCCCTGAGGGACTCCGCTTGTCACTGGCCTCCACTGGGACATGGACCCGTTGACAGCCACTCTTTGGGTGCGGCCATCAAGGGCCAGACATTCATTTTGTGGTATTTTATTTGTAGTTCAACTTGCAGTAATTTTAAAGGGTTTTTGCAAACTCACATCCGTGTTAAGCTTCAATTTCAGCTGCTTGGTCAGCTTATGTTTGTCTGTGTATTTACCTATTCTATCTTCCAATCTTAGATTTTATCCACACTATTTTATTTCTTTTGTTTGTTTGTTAGTTACTGTTGGGTTTGATTAAGGCTAAAAAATAATAAAATAAAAAATTAGAAGTGAACTGAAGGCTCTAATATGGATGTGTAAAAGTGCATGTTTCTTTTGAGGCTGGAATGGCTTGGCCTTCGAACAGTACTGAAAAACACAGACTGAAAAATATTACTGTGAACTAATGACCCACAGTTTTTGAGAAAATGGAAGCAGATTAGCCTGGAGAAGAGGAGACTCAGGGGTGACCTTATTGCTCTCTACAACTACCTGAAGGGAGGTTGTAGACAGGCAGAGGTTGGTCTCTTCTCCCAGGCAACCAGCACCAGAACAAGAGGACACAGTTTCAGGCTGCACCAGGGGTGGTTTAGGCTGGATGTTAGGAAGAAGTTCTATACAGAGAGAGTGATTGCCCATTGGAATGGGCTGCCTGGGGAGGTGGTGGAGTCACCATCATTGGAGGTGTTCAGGAGGAGACTTGATGGGGTGCTTGGTGCCATGGTTTACTTGTTGAGGTGGGTTGGATTGGTTGATAGGTTGGACATGTTGGTCTTGAAGGTCTCTTCCAGCCTGGTCTATTCTATTCTATTCTATTCTATTCTATTCTAGTCTAGTCTAGTCTAGTCTAGTCTTTCTATTCTATTCTATTCCATTCTATTCCATTCTATTCTATTCTATTCTAAAGGAGCAACACATCTGAGGAAAGATTTCAGCAGCTAGTAAATCTCTAAGAGGTTCTTACAAGAGGTATACACTGTATGTCCATACAGAGACTATATCACGTCACTCATGCATATAGATCTAAGTAGTTCTGGTTGGGAGATTTGCATATGAGTTTACACTACCATAATAGCATTCCTGGTGAATGAATGGTGTTGTATCATCAGTGCAACTTTTAGCACTTTCTGTGAACATTACAATTCAGTACCATATAAAAAAGAAGTCACAAGGACTGCTATGGCCTTTCACTGCTTATTAAGAGAAGTATATTGGCACAGGAAACTAAGCTTATTTCTTGAAGTGCCTTCTGAGAGAAGATGTTTACTGGGCACAAAACCATGTATTTTACTAAATAGAGGGTATGTTTTTTTGTTCAGTAATACCAAAGTCCCATCATTCAGATTCTATTTCAGGCATTTGTTCTGTTCTAAGCAGTAAGAATTTTGTCCATTTGTTTTAGAAGAATGATGTCTTATAAAGAAGAAATTGGCTCGGATTGACTTGTTTTGATACAGTCCATGATTTGAAAATATTAGTGCAACACTGCTAGTCTTTGTTACACAGAAGGGTAGATTTTTTTTTGTGTAGTGGCTGAACCATTATATTCACATATCAGAATCAGCTCTGGCACAGAGTTGTGAATAAAGCTCTGGCATAATGTTGGCATTAAACGTCTTATGCTGGTTTTCTGTTTTGGCTAGGGCAGACCTCTCTTGAACACAAATATAGCTATTGCTCTAGAATTTAAGAGTGAAAATACAGGTCTTTCATAGAACATAGCTTAAACTTTGCAAGATGATTCTATGAAAGAGAAAACACAAAGCTATTCTCCCCACCATGGTAGTCCATCAAACAGTGCAAATGGTCTTTCTTTCTTCTTTAACATACTATACTGAAAGTCAATAGAACTTTGTGTAGAGAGCATCTCCTTGTGACTAATTGCTGTACAGTACAAGCTACATGTGTATGTAAAAAAAAATAGAAATTTGAAATAACATGCAGGCAAAAGTCATAGAGGAGACTGTGGTTGTTTGAGCCTTAACAGGAGTTTAAGAGCTCAGATGGTAGCAAGAAACCAAGAAATCTTCCCCTCATGCCCAAAGAGACTGGAGGTAAATCTACCAAAAAATAATCTGGAGTCAGTTTGGAAGTAGGAGAAGTAAATTCTTTAACAAAATATATATATAGCAATAACAGGGAGGATTTACAAGTGTAAGGACTAAGGATAAATAGGAAAATATATAGAACCAAATTTGGATGGCCTTGTATCTCCCTCGATGCATGTGGATTTCAGTCCTTTAGAGAAGCATGGATGCAGCAGGGAGAAGATCAGTCCCAACCACATGGCAGAACCAGGAGGGCCAGCAGTAGCTGTTGGTCCTTTCAAACAGGCGAGGCAGGAGTAAAGATAAAGATGGCCATCACACCCTCCTCTTTACAGTCTTGCTGGATAGGAAGAGGGAGGGGAACAGACCAACTTAGACCCAGGGGACCGCTCCTCCTGGGCGGAGGAAGCCAAGTCCACCTGGATCAGGTTTCTTTTGTCCCCTGTGGGCAGCAGGGCTCTTGCAACCCTCCCTCCTCAGGGCGGATGTAACCCAGCACAGACACACACTCAAACTGTTTAAGAAATTGCTTTTGCAGCTACAAAATATCAAGGGTTTTTGTTTGTTTCCCCTACTAGTAATTTTAAATACTAATAAATTCTGTTTCATTTCAAAGAAAATTGAATTGTTTTAAAGGTACAATTGAGTTAAAGTGTAGAAACTGTTCTGGACTTTGAAATTCCCTCATTTTTGACTGCTACATTTCCTCAAATTTAGTATAATATATTAAAAGTATAGTATAGTATAGTATAGTATAGTATAGTATAGTATATAGTATATATTACATAAAATAATACCTCTCTCTTTTTATCTTTTTTGTTGTTGTTTTTGTTCTTCATTATACCTAAAGACAAAGAATATTTGGGGAATAACTAAAAGAAACACCCTCACAAGGGAGCAAGAATCCACAGCTTGTATTGATCCTGGCATTTTCCCATGTTCCAACCAAATGAACAAGTCACAGGTGCAACCAGAATGAGCAGGTGATGCAAACAAACTGTTATTGTGAAGGGAATAAATATGATTTTTTTTGTCCATAATGTATTCATCTCAAGGCACATTGATGCATCTGTTATATATTTACCAGCAGTGTTGATTTCTGCTAGAAATTTTAAAAGAATGTGAATCTCTGAATTCAGGCACCTTCAAGATATCTTCAACAGTTTTCTGGTTTCTGGCTTCCATGCCCATGATTGCAAACCAATTAATCTAACTGTGCAACTGACCTTCAGTAAAGTAAGCCAGTCATGTGCCTATAAACTCATTACTAAATAACAGTAACGTCGTAGGGAAAGGACAGTTAAAAAATCTATCAAGATTCCGATACATGTGGTTGTTTCCAGCATTGACCCTCTTTATCAGCTTGATGACCTACTACCGAGCCAACAAGAGAGGCTCATCCAAACCATCGAATAATAATAATTTTAAAACCAAATATTATGAAAAATTAGGTATATAGAAGTGGACAAGAGTTGAACCAGTATATTGATCCAAGCAGGGAGGAAACATTGAATGTTAAAAATATGGGTGCTGTAAGAGCTGAATTAATATCTGAAAATTCTGGGATTAGTATGCTGTTACTAAATGGCATCTTTGAACAGACAGGCAGTAGAGTACTAGATGGACTAGTCTGGATGAGATCTGGAGCTAGCCAGATTAAATCTGAAGTGGATCTGGGCGAGGTCAGATCTTGTAAGGTATTGCTTAAGTTCTCATCTTTACTCTGAGCACTATTAACTCTTAAATCCATGAAATTAAACTGAAATTTCCTAAATAAAATGACTGTTTCTTGACTAACAGTTGTACCATATCTAAAATTAATCATATATCCTCTGCCTGCACTGTTCCTACTTTCACCTCATTCTATTAACATTTCCAGAGGCAGCAATGCTAGCTTTTCTTCCACATTCTCTCTTTCTGGCTCCAGAACTCTTGCATTTATGGTTGTTCATTCACTTCAGGAGGGTGAATTAAAAATGCCAGGAGTAAAAATCTTTTGATGATTGGGACACAATTTTTGGAAGCAAGACTTAAACCCCATACTGTATTCCTCAAATCCTTTGCAATCATTTTGATCATTAAATCATTAAGTAGGAAGTTGTAGCTACTATGGCCTTGGCGGACTCCTCCTTCAGTGATCTACTCAGCTATAACAAATATATCAGTACGGCAAATGTTTTCAGTTTTCAGGATTTTATACTTTCATGCAGAGATAAATATATTTTCTTAAATTACATACAGGTACTGTAATTATGAACACATTTCAGGAAGAAGTCTGAGACAGAAGCTATTCTCATCAGGTAGTTGTGGCTACACTGCCACAAAGACAAAGGCACATATATGTGTAAACTGGTCTCAGTGTCATAAAACAGCTCTAGGCATCTTTGTTTAACTATTATAAACATAGCCATACAGACAGAAGAGAGTGAACCAAACACACTGACCAGTTGCTATATGCTGTGCTATTTGAATAATTTTGTTTTCCCCTGACATTTTTTTAAAAAATGAGGATGTATCAGAGGTAATTTTCTTGACAAATTTAGCTCTCAGCTCTTGAAAATCACTGTCAAATTATAATAGCACCTGGATTATGAAACAGGATAAATGGATGATCCTTGGCTCTGTGCCTCAATAGCTAAATAAAGATTTTTTTCTAAGAAACTGTTTTCAATGATTAGTTTTGGGCAGAGATTTTCTGCTTAAGTTTTACTGTAGATAACTTTAAAAAAAAAGGTCTTGGAAAACATTGGATATGACTGTTACTCCTCTCCCAAACAGCTTAAATGATATTCTCTTATCCAGCACTTCACATGTTTATTACATTCGTCCTTACGTTATGTCAAATAGGAATTACTGTGCATTAGAGTGGCACTCAGACTACATATACATTAATAAACTAAAGCTACAGGAACCTTGTCTAGAAGGGGCTAGGTGTTTCAGGCCTAAAAATGTGCCTGGGAACATAATCACAATTAACCACCACAAAATCCTGGTACAATTGAACCTTTGCACAGGCCATTTTATTTACTAGCATTCTGACATAAATGTAGTCACAAAGTTCTCTCAGGAATGGCTCTGTCACATACCATGTTATCTGTCTGTCTCCACAGGTCTCATAACAAGAAGGGACATATTGTTTGACAGTAAAAGAAGAGAAAGAGACATGTTAAGTAGTGTGCACTAAGTTATAGCAAGTACTGCCATCTCTCCTTCTGCCTGACCTGACAGACTTGATGCTATCGGCAGAGATGACCAATGAATTCAGATGTGCTGTGGCATCATGCAAGGTTGTGCTCAATAAGTGCATGTAGAAAGAAATCTCTTTGTCAGTGGCAGAAGTAGCAATGTCCCTCCAGAAAGATTTGGCAGCTCCTATACCATTTCTCAGCCACAGTAGAGATGCATATTGGTAGAAGTTAAAGCTATATAAGACTCCTAGGAGAAATAAACAAATACAACAAATGGTAGCTTACACATCCACTGTTTATTGCTTCTTTCTTGCTGATTCAGCTGTCTGGTTACAGAGCAAATATCCATAGATTCTTTTCTGCAGAAAGTAGAAAGTATCTGTAATTGAATGGAGCTCTTAAAGGTTTGAAGTATTTTAGCTGTGAAAGTACAACTCTCTGAAACACTAGCAACTTCTCTTGACACTTTTATAACCAAAATCAACTCAACCAGCTTTTCAAATTTTACAAAAATGAAATAGCTTCAGGCAGGGACCAGGTGCACCCAGATTTAAACTGAAGTGAATTTTTTTTTTCTCTTTTTTTTTTTTATATCTGAGATAAACCACTGAGAATCAGAGTTTATGTCAGATTTGCTGGCAGAAAAAGAGTAGCTGCTATATAGTAACATTGAAGAAACTTGTTTTCATTTCCTTCTCTTCTAGATATAAGGGATCAGCATATGCAAATTGGTCACTGAAATATATAAGGGATCCTTGCATATGCAAATCAGTCACTGAAACCATGAAAAGATACAGAAATTTACAACACCATTGTCAGGTATATATCTGTCTCTAAAAGGCCAGACATGGAGCCCAGAACATCTCCTACTTAAATTCATTGTAAGGCTATTGAACTATTTCAGATTTGCAGTGCCATAGTTCAGAATATAGATTGCAAACTAAATTATATAAAAGCTTAAATAGAGAGATGATTTAATCTTGGTCTCTCAAGACTGATATTTGAACTTAATCTTTTACAGGAAGGATGACCTGCTTCTATGTTATTTGTACATTTTGTTGGACTTACACACTTTTTCCCACTACTCTTTGTCATTGCAATTGTCTTCTTCTGAACTTTAACTCTGTGGTGGGTTGAAATTCCACACACCCCCCCCAGCATTAACTTTGCCAGACCAGCTCAGTTGGAAGCAACTGAAGCTGTATTTACAAGCAAAACTATAATCTACAATGGAATGCAATGAACAGGTACAAAATATACAGTATTTACAATATTTGCAGGTGTTTACAACTTATAAACAGCACAAGACCCCCCCTGGCCAAAAACCAGGGCAGTTAATATCTTCTCCCTCCCTGCACAACCCCCACCACCACCCTGGACACAAAGGGACAAGTGAAAGAGCAGAGAATTTGTTAGAACTTAGCTAAAACAATGCAGCTGAGGTCAAGCAAAAGCCAGTGGAAGCACAAAGTTAATATTTCCCAGAGCGAGGAAGCCAAAAGAGGGAGAAAGATTGCTTGCCAGACTAATCCTTATGGTAGATACCTTTCTAATGGGATCGGTTAGAATTATCATTATTTTCTTTTTTACACCCAACAGTGATTTGTTTACATTCTACCACTTTCTGTTCAAGATCTGTGGAAAATTTTAAAGGTACAGACTAAAACTACCACAAACTCAGAAGATATTTCTCCATTATGTCAAACAGATAGACATAAAATTGTGTCAATCATAGACCATTCAATTAAGTAATTTTAATGCAATGCGTTCCATCAGAATGAAGATATCCAAATTAGATCAGATATATCATGTCTATTTTTTACCCATTTTTTACAGGTATTGTAAATGGATTGTTTTGGGTCCAGATATATCCATTGCCAATCTTAGATGAGATGAATTCCACTATTCAGAGCTGTTAGTCAAGGAACAGCTAGATTTCACACAAAGGTGAAACAAATATGCAACACCTGACATCAGTATATGGCTGTCATAAAAGCTAGAAACAAAAAGCTAAGAAGAGAGAGGCAATGAGCTATTAGGTAAAGGTACTAAATATATGTTTGATGTAAGTGCTCTCAAGGGTGTTGGTTTTGCCACTCAGCCCCACCTCAAAGAAATCACATCACAGTTTTAAGGGTGATAAATGAAAGAACAATCCAGATAGGCTTACATGTGTTTCTAAGGAACTCATGCCATACAATACAGGCCTTAGAATTATTTAGGATTGCAAAAAAGTGACAAACAGAGAGTGATGGCACATGTCACATACTGCTCACAGATCAGTATTTAAACTGTGCTTAATGTGAAATGAATATGGGCCAAGGGTAGCTTAAGAATGGTCTTAAAAAGGAAACTTAGTAAATGGTATTTGACATGATAGAAAGGACAAGGCTCACAAAGATCATGTAACGGTTTCTGGTGACGTAAAGTTATGATAGCCTGGGAAAGTGTTCTGATTTTGTGAAGAGGTACCACAGACCATGAATCAAAGCCTATGCACAAGAAGAATCCACAAATTTACACACATCCTGGAAGTTAAAGATATTACACAATTTGCAAGAAGGATGGTGAAGCTACCCAACATGTCAGAGGTGAAAGAAGATTGTGAGTGAGAAAATGAGTTATCAAAAATGTAGGCTCACAATATTTGCTCAGAGGGACTATAGTTTGGAGATAAGAAATAGCTAAGAAGGGGGCGGGAGAGAAACAAACATATGATCAGTTTAGGAAGGATGTTGACTTGCTGGAACGTGTCCAGAGAAGGGCAACGAAGTTGATGAGGGGTTTGGAACACAAGCCCTATGAGGAGAGGCTGAGGGAGCTGGGGTTGCTTAGCCTGGAGAGGAGGAGACTCAGGGGTGACCTTCTTGCTCTCTACAACTACTTGAAGGGAGGTTGTAGCCAGGCAGAGGTTGGTCTCTTCTCCCAGGCAGCCAGTACCAGAACAAGAGGACACAGTCTCAGGCTGCGCCAGGGGAGGTTTAGACTGGCTGTTAGGAGGAAGTTCTATACAGAGAGAGTGATTGCCCTTTGGAATGATCTGCCCGGGGAGGTGGTGGAGTCACCATCATTGGAGGTGTTCAGGAGGAGACTTGATGGGGTGCTTGGTGCCATGATCTAGTTGTTTGGGTGGGTTGGATTGGTTGATAGGTTGGACACGATGATCTTGAAGGTCTCTTCCAACCTGGTTTTATTTTGTTATTGTATTGTATTATCAGTACTGGGGAAGAAAGCATAATCAATACTCTAAAACATTCTCTGCAGACAGTGTTCATCTGTCCTACTTTAGAGTGGGACAGATGCTCTATTGCCCCAAAAGGGGGCAAAAGAATGACACTCTCACAAACAGATTGGATAGTAATGGAAAGTTTAAATGGAAAAGCAATTAATATTATACAAAAAAATGACATAGCACAGTGGTAAGCATATCCAAAGCATACAGAGTTCCCTTACACCACACCCAAGAGCCCAGTGCTTCCCTTCTCCCCACCTGGAGTGCAACCAAAACCCCTAGGGCTCTTTCTTCCTCCCCACTGCTAGGCTGGTCTCAGACTGGCCAGGGCCTGGAACTACCCACCTCTCCTAACCCCTTTTCCCCACCCCACTTCTTACCCTGTCATTAGGCCTAAACAGGCCAAAAAGGCCTGAGATACTCCCCCATAGTTACCCAGTAGGAAAGCACCTCCCACAGGAGCAGAGAAGGAGAAAAGAGAAAGACAATGACTTTGCAACCAGATTTATAAAGGTGCAGAATTTATGGGTAGAAATACACTATTTCCTGTGTCCACCCACTACACTGGACATTCTGGACACTGGAGGTGTATCTGTGGCTTTCAGTTGAGGAGGCATCCGGCCTAAACAGCCACATCATCTCACATAAAACCTAAGACTTAATAGGAGTATGCTCTTTTGGGAGCCAGTGGCGAGAAAAAGAAACAGCCAAATCATGTGAGCTACTGCAAAAGTCTTTAAAAGTAGATGACTCTCATACTGTAAATGCCAATGAAGATAGCCTAGACAACAATCTCTGTTGAAAAACTCCTTTCTGTAGAGGTCTACAGGTCTATATAACCTCTAAAGGTAGAGGTTATAACTTCATCAAGAATTAAAAGTGAAAAGAGGAACAGGACTGAAACACCTCTATAGAAACCCCACAAAAATTATCGTGATGAGATCTGTGTTTTCCAGTTCTCTGAAATAATGACTAGGTGGGCAGAGGGAAAACTAATAGAGGACATAATATATAAAGTGAAATAAACTAAGATTTCTTCCCGGAATTTCTTGCTGGACTTACTTAAATTCCTTGAAGAAGAACAACACTGACTAGAGGAGATTGCTGATGAGTCAAACAAAATTTGCTTACAGCAGTATTTCTGTAGTTTGTAGAGCAAGTCACGATGGGAGGTTGAAGAAAAGACTGTTGGAAGAGGATCTTAGGGCCATCAGCAACTACAGACTCACAGAATAGTTTGGGTTGGAAGGGACCTTTCAAGGCCATCTAGTCCAACCTTCCTGCAGTGAGCAGGAGCATTTTCAGCTAGAGCAGGTTGCTTAGAGCCCCAAACAACCTGACCTGGAAGGATTCAAGGGATGGGGCATATCCCACCCCTCTGGGCAACCTGGACCAGTGTCTCACCACCCACACCATAAAAAAATATGTTCCTTCTATCTAGTGTAAATATACCCTCTTCATAGAATCCATGTTCTGTTTCCCAGCAAAATGTAGCCTCTCTACAGGGCAAGGCTGCAGGAAAAGCAAGGACAAAAATCAGGATTTCAGATCAAATTTTTGGGCTGAGTTTCACACAGGAAAAATGTTAATCAACAAACTGGAAGTCAGTCTGGGCAGTGAGGCAAACACTGTGGCTTTTACCAAACGTTGAGGTGCCCTTAATGACTACAAGTGGACAAGCTGGCCTCATTTTTATCCATCAGCTGCCCGTTTCCAGGACTGAAGACAAAGTGTTATCTCTGAAAGTCCTCCCTCCGCTATGGGTACTGTGGGATGAGAGCCAACACGCAGGCAGGCTCCAGGTGCAGTTCCCAAACCTGAAACAATCAGATTTCCTTTCTGTGCCTTAAATGCCCCTCTTGAAAAGCTGTTTCATTTTTACAAGACAGATGATACACAGACCAATGACAGATTTCACCGAGGACAATGACAACTGAGAGTACAACCATGGCTGTTGCTTTATATGACTTATTCCCTTAGAAGTTAAAAAAATAAACAAACACAGTACATTTTTTCCATTGAAGTCTCTGTGAACACTGACACAGGATGAAATCCTGCCCACACCAAATCAAATAACTGGCAAATAAGTTCAAGTTTGTTGCACAGTTACCTACATGTAAGCCTTAGGACAAAGAGAAAGCACAAATCCCTTTGTGCAGCCACGATACCCAGGAACAACATGAAACTAAACCCAGCAGAACCCACCCGGACCGCAAGATGGACACAGCCTCTGGTTTCCTCACAACTGGAAGGAAGAAAGGGGAAATCCACCACTTTCTGGATTTTAAACCCACAGTCACAACTTGCCTCCATTACTTGCTGCCCCAGCTCCAGCTGCTGGGCAGGTCTGAGAGCCAGAGGCAGTGAAAAGGCATAAAGAAGACAGAGACATATTCAAAAGTCAGTAGAACAAAGTCTTGAAGCAAGTTGGAACACAGGAAATTCTGTTCAAAAAAAGATAAAAGAAAAAAAAGAAAAACAAATTCTGGATGTGGTCAGACACTAGAACAGTCTGCCCAGAAAGGCAGTGGTATCTCCATCTTTGGAGATATTCAGAAGTCACATAGACACAGCCCTGAGCAATCTGCTACACCTGGATGTGCTTTCAGTGAGGCATTGGACAAAAGACTTCCAGAGGTCCTGAAAAAATGTACAGGATTTTGTTATTCTTTCTTAAGAACAAAAAACTTGAAGATTGCTTACATTATGAGGCAGTGGCAGGACAAGTAGAAAGAGTGAGATTGATTGAAGAGTATGGGCAAAGATAAAGCATCATCATTAAGAAGATGATAAGATTCTCTTTGGTTTCAATGATTTGAAAAAATATAAATTTTATCTTACTAGACTCATGAAAGTAAATAGAATCTTTCTACTACTAAACAGTTTTGTCCCAGATTTCTGCACAGGTTAAGTTTTTGGGTTTTTTTAGTTAAATAAATGCATGAGAATTTACTTCCAGATGAAAAATATTACATAAAAGTAACCATTAAGCTTGTGACAGGACTACACTTCTGCCATTAGGACTATTGCTCTAGGAAAATTCCACCTGTGTATAATCTCGGTTTTCTCAGAAGGGAAACAATAGAAAAATCTTGCTTTATAGTCACTGAGCTCTTCAGAAGGTGAGAACTGTTGCTGTTAATATCGTGGATTCTGAGAGAAAACAAAGACAAATGTGTTCCTTTTTCTTTTTCCTCCTCAAATACCTGAAAATCCTTTGTCTATCTCCCATAGGCATCTGTGAATGTAAACTCCAAATGGAGCAACTTCATGTCCTTTCAGTTAGTCATTTCTGCAGATTTATTTGATATACACAATGTTTTACAGGCTCTCCAGAAAAGCATTTGCTAGGAGCAGCAACTGCAAGGCTGAAATGGAAATTGCAGAGGCAGCAGGCAGCAAAAACAGGAAAGCACAGAGGAAAACTTATTTGGGGCTCAGCCATGTTCCCATTAGAATTTACATATGCTAAATGGTTAGAGAAGCATGTAAAGATGACAGATATTTAAAAGGAATTATAATAACCTTATTGTGATCATTTAATTTTAAAGGCCCTACCGTATAAACAGAATTATTGTTATCCTCTTAATTCACTGCATTTAAAAAAAAAAAGTTTCAGTGGCCCTTTAAATTGCCAACCAAATATTAAGGTATTTTAAAACCAGAAAAAGTATTTTAGTCATTTGAATTCTTATGATTGTTATGCTCTATTCTTTTTTCATATGGGTTCTATGATTTATTGACATCCCAGTATAAATGGTTCTTTATTTTCTATTCATCCTAACCTTGGTCAAATAATACCACCCCACTTCTCTTCACAATATTTTCCTAATATCTCAGCTCATTTAATTCTATTGATCCACTGAAGAGTATAATGGCAATGAAACTGGAATTAATAGCAACTCCCTTCTTCAAAGCTAAGAGCTTTCCTATTTAGTCTGCAGACCATCACACAAAATCATAAAAGTAGACAAAAAAAGCAGACTGACCTTTATCAGATACTATTGTGTTGCAAAATTCAGCAAAGCCCAGAACATCATTTTCAGCTTTATGGCACTGTTTTCTTAAATAATAAGGGGACTGGGGGGGAGGAACTGACCCCTGTTCAGCATTTACTTAAGCAGAATTGGCATTAATAGAGTATTCTGTCAAAAATTCAAGCCCAGGAAAATGTATGGCTTTGTCCACAGCAGCAGCTATCTTAGTAGATTGCACTGTCACTGCTTCACACAAAGAGCATTGCAACACCATTAGTGGACATAAATAATGCACAAGCTCTTATGCAGTACTCAGCTAAGTGCATGGAAACCTTGGGCTCCTGTTGTCAGAAATTCAATGGATTAGTACCTAGATTTATTTTAAGTCTGTAAAGCACTTTGTTCTTGACAGCGTTCAAAGTAGAAAGAGTGCTATCCTGAATGTGCATCTTAATACTGTCATTCTTGTCTTGTAGGAATAGATGAAATATGGGATGTAATACTTCTTTTTAATATTTAAAAGTTTTCACTGAGTGGACACAGTACACACATGCCCACATAGATATATATATATATGTGTTTAGAGATATAAGAACACAGTAGCACATGGTTACCTTATTGATCTGTAAATGCAAAAGACAGATGAGCAATGTAATTTAGTAAGGAAAAGTAGCATCACAGTTTCAGATTATGAAAATGAATACTGATAAACAAAAATATTATCATTAATACGTGTTTTTCTTTGTAAATGGGATGTGCCTTCTGCCAGATTCCTAAATAAATATCACATTTACAGTTTAATTACAACACAAGGTACTTAGCTTCTACATTGAGCATTACTGGAAAGAGATCATGTGGTTAACTCAGATGATAATGAATATTTTAATCTAATGACTAATACTGAGAACTGAGTAAATCTTTACTTATCATAAATATAGCAGTTTTCTTGTAGAAATTCACACCAAAAAAACCAACAAAGACAATATTCTAATTTAAAACAAAGCAAAATAAATCACACCAAATAACCCAGAAGTTTTCAAAAAATCATTTAAAAGCATGTGAAATACATTCAAGAAATTGCTTCAGAGCAATAGAGACTGTGGGGTCTATTTGCCTCTCGATGTTCTGGAGAGTTAAGCATGATAATCCTCCATGCATTGAGAGGATAACAGGACCCTTTGTGTAGATTAAAAGCAGTTTTCTATTGATATCAGGGTGGTAATGCAAGAACAGCAATATCTCATGTGAAGGTCAATCTTTCACAATGCCACTAAGACATAAAATCTTCGTTTGGAATAATAACAGTTACCTTTTCTCTTTGCCTGCATGGTCCATGAATTTCCACACAATTCATTGAACCTGCAGTCAATGAACTATTCATTATCGAACTCAGTGATTTAAAAGTCACAAGATGGATATCATTAATGCCCATTTGTTAAAAAAAATAAATAAAATCAAATTCCAGAAATCTTGGTGGGATTTTAAATGTGCTGCAGTCATATTGCAATATCTACACAATAATCTTGTAAGCATAAAATCAGAATTACTTTGTTGGCAACTTTTTGACATCTGTAGCAAACCACACCCTTAATGAGAGGAAAAAAGAACAGTTTATCCTCTTAGACATATAAGATATATGAGCTTGCCTATTCAGCATGTAAAGTTCTTCCACCAAGTTTGATGGTACTGCAGTTTACATAGTATCATATTCTACTAATTGTAATACAATTACTGTTAAAGTTGTTCCCCAAGTTTTATTTACTGTACCTCACTGAGAAAACAAATGTCATTTTAAACAGATACACAAGAAATAGAGAGAAAGAGGAAGAGAAAGGAAGGAAGGAAGGAAGGAAGAAGGAAGGAAGGAAGGAAGGAAGGAAGGAAGGAAGGAAGGAAGGAAGGAAGGAAGGGAGGGAGGGAGGGAGAGAGAGAAAGGAATGAAGAAAGAAAGGAAGGAAGGAAGAAAGAAAGAAGGAAAGAGGGAAAGAAGGAGAAGAAAAAGAAAGAAAGAAAGAAAGAAAGAAAGAAAGAAAGAAAGAAAGAAAGAAAGAAAAAGAGAAAGAAAAGAAATGAAAGAAAGAAAGAAAGAAAGAAAGAAAGAAAGAAAGAAAGAAAGAAAGAAAGAAAGAAAGAAAGATAGAAAGAAAAAGAAAGGAAGAAAGAAAGAGAAAGAAAGAAAGAAAGAAAGAAAGGAAGAAAGAAAGAAAGAAAAAAAAAGAAAGAGAGAAAGAGGAAGAAAGAAAGAGAGGAAGAGAGAGAAAGAAAGGAAGAAAGAGAAAGGAAGAAAGCAAAACAAAGAGAGAGAAAGAAAGGAAAGAAGAAAGAAAGAAAGAAAAAGAAAGAAAGAAAGAAAGAAAGAAAGAAGAAAGAAAGAAAGAAGAAAGAAAGAAAGAAAAAGAAGAAAGAAAGAAGAAAGAAAGAAAGAAAGAAAGAAAGAAAGAAAGAAAGAAAGAAAGAAAGAAAGAAAGAAAGAAAGAAAGAAAGAAAGAAAGATAAAGAGAAAGAAAAGAAATGAAAGAAAGAAAGAAAGAAAGAAGGAAGAAGGAGTACTGTGTAAAATATTCATCTGGCTCTAGTTGCACTTTAAGGTGTATTCTTTAAACACTGCATCATGGAGGCTGAAAATAGTTATATTTACAGCAGATATCTGCATCCAAAATGCCGGCTGTGCTCAATTAAACACAACAGGTATGTTAACAGCAACGGGTACCATTGCAAACCATGATCAATAGGTGGCGCTTTGCCCCTGTCTGATCCCTTCCAGCCCCTGCTCACCCTCTGTAAAACCTGTTTTTCAGAGTTCTGAAAAAAATTACCACTTTTAAAAAACTTATGAATGACAGAAAATTGTGATCAGAATGCTTTTTATTTTTTTCCCCCAGTGCTAAAGGAGAGATGACAAAATTACACCAGAGCTGCACGAATCGTGGAATTAATGACTCTGGCACAGAAGTTTATGTTTTCCATTATTATTGAGAAACTTGATCACAATCCCATGGCTAATGCAGAATTTGGGGGGTTGGTTTGGGGATTTTTTTTGGGGTAGTTTGCTTCCTTGCTTTGCTTTTCCTTAAATTAGGAAGAGGTCTCATTTTCAAAATAATTTTCCCTTTAATGATTTGGCCATATTACTGCTGTTCTGATTGGAGGTGTTAAAAAAATTATATGCAAAACATTTATTGTTGGAACTGTTTGCTACATGATTAAAATGCTTGATACAGAGTAAAAAAAAAAAAAAAAAAAAAGACCAATATAGAGCTTTTATTTTCTTCTTCTTAGCACAATGAAAAAAGAAAATTCCCAAATATTGTGCATCAAATTAAAATGGCATTTGAATATGTGAACAGGCTATTTATTGGCTAGCTTTACATTCATTTTAATGTAGCCTGGAAAATGAATATTTAAACAAAATATTCTAACTGTAAGCCAGAAATCCTGGTTCTAATCTGTGAGACCTGTGTTTACATGTTTAAGAGGAAAGGGATGTCTTTTCATTAAGAACAGAGTTATTTAGTACTGCCTTACATTAACAAGAAAGACAGAGCACATGCTCTTCTATGCACATTCACATGCGCGTACAAGGGCACATTGTATATTCATGTACAGAATTCTATTATTCCTAAAGTAGATTTATTTTAAAAGCAAAGAGATAATTGATTAGCAGTGCAAGACGCTCTCTAATGCTGGAAGGCAAAGTAAAGTTTCTTATCTAGTGTCTGTTATCAATATCTTAAACTGAAAACTACATTTCAAGAGCGGAATTATGATATCATGATAAGAAGTTTCAGCCGTAACTGTGAGTTTTGCATTGATTAGTAACTGGAGTTGGAAGGTTGTCTCGGTCCGGAGAGGGAAAGAGACTCAGTTATTTTGAATATTCCCGTGTTGTGAAATTAGAGGCACAAACGAGGCCAAAACATCAACAGCTAGACTATTTATTACATAAATATAGTGGATGGATCAGAAGGGGAGAGAGAGAAAATAGAGACAGAAGAGAAGAGGAAAGGAATTGTATTACCACACCCCTCACCACCCAAGACAGTTTGAGTCTGTGGAGGAAAAGTGCTGCAGGAGATGTCAGGTCTTAGAGGAAGGGTGCTGAGGCTTTGGCTGTAGAAGGGATGTGGTCCTCTGAGCAGCTTCTTCAGCTCCATGAGTTGCAGCAGGCGAAACTTAGGGCACGGAGAGAGGGTTTTCAGAGTCCAAGATCCGTTGTGTTGGCCCCGTGATGTTTCCAGCGTGTGGTGCCATCTTCTTTCTTCTGCATTTTTCTTCTCCAATTTTCTTCTTCTAAGCCAGTAGTTGCTCCAGTCTTTTATACAGTTTTTTAGTCCTTAGGCAAGTGTCCAGGTGTTGTTCCCCAGGATATCATTCTGGGAAATAATCTTTAGGTAAGTCTCCAGGTATTGTCCCCCAGGAAATCGGTCTGGGAAATCATCTTTAGGTAAGTATCCAGGCATCGTTCCCCAGGAAATCTTTCTGTGTACTCAGGTGAGTTTGGGCAGGGTCTGGACTGAGCGGAAGGAGGCCTCTGCCTCCTCCTTCTCCATCTACCTACCCACACACTCATTATACATCAGGAAACAGGTGGTTATTCCATTGTTTCACCATCCTTCCTCCCTGGAGTATCTGATAGCTGGAAATGATCTTGTCCTGAAGGCGTGATGGCTGGGCCCTTGGGCCATTGTTGTAGGCCAGCTGCAGTCCCGTGAGCAATGTTATCTTTGCACCTTCCAAGAGTCCTTCCAGTGGCTCTGCCCAACGCACATCAGCTATTGTCTGGGCAAGCAGCAAGTGATTTTATCTTTGTTGAGTCACACCAGGAGAGACAAGCTTTAGTCTCTCACAAAGGTAAAACCAGCTTTACTTTTAAGAGAGAGGCTTTCTTTTTGAGAAAGTTGTCACACATCATGGGAAGAACAAAACCGAAGTTAAGCTGTTTGTAATGCTATTAAGTTAGTGGATGTCAATAGCTTCATTCTATGTATACTGTATACTGCATAACTGAAGTAAACTGCCAGATTAAAAAAGGAATTAACGATAATGATTTTTTTAGAATGAGAAGGTGACCTGAAAATAATTTAAAATACATTACAGAATGGTTGAGGATGGAAAGGACTTCTGGAGGCCATCCTGTCCAACTCCTCAGTTCAAGCAGGGTCATCTAGATCCTGCAGTTGCCCAGAACTGTGTCCAGATAGCTTTTTAGTATCTTCAAGGATGGAGACTTCCTAGGCAACCTGTAAGTACATAAGACTTCTCAGATTGTTAGTCAAACAGCAGCAAATGTGATATTAGGCTTGAAACTCACATTCTAAAATCATTACTCCAAAAGTTCCTTGCCCACTTTATAAACCGACTGTAATTTTCCTACCACTCAAGTTAACTCTTCATTTATCACAGTATCACCAAGGTTGGAAAAGACCTCAAAGATCATTGAGTCCAACCTGTCACCACAGATCTCATGACTAGACCATGGCACCAAGTGCCACGTCCAGTCCCCTCTTGAATACCTCCAGGGACGGTGAATCCACCACTGCCCTGGGCAGCCCATTCCAATGATGAATGACTCAGTGAAGAACTTTCTCCTCACCTTGAGCCTAAACTTCCCCTGGTGCAGCTTGAGACTGTGTCTCCTTGTTCTGGTGCTGGTTGCTAGAGAGAAGAGGGCAACCCCTTCCTGGTTACAACCACCTTTCAGGTAGCTGTAGAGAGCAATGAGGTCTCCCCTGAGCCTCCTCTTCTCCAGGCTAAACAACCCCAGCTCCCTCAGCCTCTCCTCATGGGGCTTGTGCTCAAGGCCTCTCACCAGCCTTGTTGCCCTTCTCTGTTCAAGTGTCTCGATGTCCTTCCTAAACTGAGGGGCCCAGAACAAACCACAAACATCCAACCAATGTTTGCCCTGTTTGATTCTATGTGCAATTTGGTACCCTGTGAAGATAGAAAGAATTTGTGATCTAAATCATCAGCTAACGAGTATTTTTTTACGTCATTTGTAGGATTGTGACAGGAGAAAGTGTGCTTCAGTAAAGGCAAGATGGTAAGAGGTGACTTGAGCATAGCAAAACAGCTATTGGACAGAAGGGAAAGAGGGAAAGAGAAAGGGAATGTGGAGAGAGAAATAAGCATATTGAGACAGAGCAGGGTCTCTTGCCAGAGACTTCACTAGGTCTGCTTTCCATTTGAATTTAACATGCCTTGTGTAATAGCAAACGCAACTTATTCCTTTTTTTTTCCTTCTTCATATACTCTGATTCAACAAGCCATACACATGGGAGTTCAAGTCATACACATGCAGCTACATAAGTATTTGTGGAAAATGGACTGTGACTGGTATCCTCAATTATCAACATATTGATTTTGTAGACATAAGTCTCCCATTCATCTTATATGCTGTTTTGCTAAATTTGGAACCAGCTTAAACATACTGCAACTGAAATCTTATTAAAACATAGACTACTGCAGTCAACAGAACATAACGGGTGAGGAGAAGAGAGCTAGAACAAAATCTAAGACTACCATGCCAGTGACCTTTGGAGGTCCCTTCCAGCCCAAACCATTCTATGATTCTATGTCTTATTTAAATGTAAGTTGCTTGATTTTGCCTTATGTTTGAATATTTAATTACTTTATGCTTGGATAATACAGGATGGTGGTCAGAGTCACTTTTACTACTTGCCAGTTTCTAAAGAGCTTTTACTCTCCAGTACTTAGGCATCGTAAGTGTGGAAACATGTATAAACAGATAGATGCACCTATCTTCTTATTGTTTCTTACTATGCTCACCTTGTAGTTTATGGATAGACACAGAACTATAGAAAATGCTGTATTCCCTCAAGTGACCTACCTTTTTTTAAAACAGGATAATTTGTGATTTTTAAAATATTTTTAATTTTTTGGTGTGTGAACATCTGCTTTGATGAAAGAGTCCAGTAAGAGTTATTTCTTAACACCTGAGCATGGCACAGCAGTTCACACAGAAGGACTTGCAGGGAAGGTGCTAAAGCTTGGCTAGCTCAGCCAGTGAGTGATGGTGTCCACATAGTAGAAGGCCATGACATCCCTGCACCCCACACCAGCCAGGTGTGATCTTGTGTCTTGGACAGAGCTCTAGTGTGAACTTGTGGACAACCAGGTTTTGGGCTGCAAAGTGCACCCCACTCTTACACCAATGTCAGATAGGCGCAGTGGAGCAGTGAGCACGCCTATGAACGTGCTTTCTTCCTTCACTCAGTGGTAGAGCTCCAAGAGGAGATAAGTAGGTTGAGAATAATCATGCAATGTGAGAAAGAGAGACTCTTGGAGTCACACTCTGCCCACTGTGAGACAAAACCAAGAGGCAGACAGACTGCATGTGACAGAGAACTTGTTGTCCTCTCATTGTCTGACTAAATGCGGCAACTCTAAAGATAGTGGACGATGGCAGCATGCTCCTATCCAGTGTGACAGGCACTGCAGGTGTGTCCACCCACTAACTATCCCAAATTCCCAGCTGCCCTTATGCTTAGCAAAGGGAAATAGATTATGACAAGGATGATGTTGGGGGGAAATTTCAACCCACCACAATCACCCATAATGGAGGAGTTGCCAAGGTTTAGTCAGTCCACACCCTGCACCAAAAATTCTTCAGTAAAGAATAAAAGATGGATCTTTGTCATGAATAACTCCCTTCTGAAGGGAGTGGAAGGTCAGAGATGAAGACCAAACCCATATCTTAGGGAAGTCTGCTGCCTCCTGGGAGCCCAGGTTAGTGATGTAAGGAGGAAGCTTCCTTCCCTAGTGTAGCCTTCAGACTACTATCCACTGCTTATCTTACAGGTAGGCAATGATATGTAAGGACAAGAAGCCCAAGGGCTTTGAGGACAGACTTCAGGGCCTTAGGACAGCTATTTAAAGGATCAGGAGCACAAGTAGTGCTCTATTTTATTCCCCTAGCCGAGAATCACCAGCAGAACTTTGGGATTTACAGGACACCAGGCCTGTAACAGGTTGACAACAGATTGGATATACCTTTCCCAAAGGGACAAAAGGATCTTAGTCCAGGAGCTATCAGGGTTTGCTCAGCTTTGAACTAGATTGGAAGTGGGTAGAGCACTAAACCAGGCTTGCTAGAAATAAGCCCAAGGGCAACACACCAGTGTTCGCAGGATGGTATACTAGTGAGGTTTTTCAGTCTCCCATACTAGTGGAGGTAGGAAAGACCCACACATCAGCAAAGACACTAGGGCAGTGGATAACCCGCCACAGAAATACCTGCGAAGAGCTGGGTAGGAATTAGGACTTCTCCCTACAAAAAGTGAGAAGACCTTTAGACCAACAAAAGTGCATCTACACTAAGGCACACAGCTTGGGAAACAAGCAGGAGGAGATGGAAACAATGGTGTATCGGGAAGTTTGCAGGTGACACCAAACTGGGCAGGAATGTTGATCTGCTCAAAGGTAGGAAGGCTCTATAGAAGAATCTGGACAGGGTGGATCAATGGGCTGATGTCAATTGTACAAGGATTAACAAGGCCAAGTGCCAGGTCCTGCACATGGGTCACAAACCCAGACAACACTACAGGCTTGGGGAAGAGTGTTGGAAAGCTGCCTAGCAGAAAAGAAGCCAGGGATGCTGGTTGACAGCCAGCTGAATATGAGCCAGCAGTGTGTTCAGGTGGCCAAGAAGGCCAACAGCAAGCTGGCCTGTTTCAAGAGTAGTGTGAACAGCAGGAGTAGAGAAGTGATTGTGCCCTTGTAATTGGCACTGGTGAGGCCACACCTCAAGTACCATGTTCATTTCTGGGCCCTTCATTACAAGACAAATATTAGGTTGCTGGAGTGTGTTCCGAGAAGGGCAACAAATCTTTTGAAGGGTCTAGTGAACAATTATTGGGAGCAGTGGCTGAGGCAACTGGGATTGTTCAGTCTGGAGAAGAGGAGGATTAGTGGAAACCCCATTGATCTCCCTAATAGCAAGTGATAGAACAAGAGGATATGGCTTCAGTTGCACTAGGGGATGTTTAGATTGGATATTAGGAAAATTTTCTGTATTGAAAGGGTGGTCAGAGTGGTGGTGGATTCAGCATGCCTGGAAATCTGCAACTGCAACTTTGCTCTGCGCACTGAGGCAGGATCGGGGCAGCACACCGTGTGGAGCAGCACATCCCCCCCCCTCTTTGCCGTGAGCCAGATTCTTTTTTGTGAGAGGCAGGCACAGTGTGGGTGCAGACTGCTGCATTGGGGGGCAGGGGTTTTCACCAGAGGGAGGTGCTGAGTCACGTGGGTTTGTTGCTGAAGTCTTCTCCAGTTAGGTCACGTGGGCAGGAATAGGGATGGTTGCAACTTGGTATAAAGCTGCCTTCAAAAGATCTGTGTAGAACCAGACTGAGGTCAAACATAAACAGGCAAGTGTCCAGGCAGCTGGCTGTAGAGAGTGCTGGAGCCTGGCACTTGAAATGGAGGGTGGTGGAGACAATGCTTGTCTTATGTGTGAGGAGGTTGATGATCTGCTTAACCTAGTGGCTGAACTGAAGGAAGAAGTGGCAAGACTGAGGACTGTAAAGGAATGTGAAAGGGAGTTGGATTTGAGGAAGCAGGCTCTTCAAACTTCTTGGCAATATTCCTCCAGGGTAAATTCAGAGCTGGGATAATGTCAAAGAGTAATGTTGTCCATCCTAAGAAGACAGGAAGTTGTGCTTTGCATACAGTTGAAAAAAGCATCCTTTCCATGATATTCTTATTCCTTGCGTCAGTATTTCTATCTTTGCCTTTCTCCAGATTTTTGAGCATTCCCCATTCCTACATACTGCAAGGATCTCTGTAACATAATCTTCTCTCCTCTGTTGAATGGCCATGCTAGACTGTGTAAATGTAGCAGATTGCTCAAATATATTCTGGTTTAACTCAGTAACTTTTTTAAAAGCAAAGTATTGAGGCATTCTGGTGTGATTAATATCAGGCGAAATCAAAACCTGTGTTTCCATTCTGTGCAAAATTTTACTATTGGAAGAAATGTCCTTAATATTTTTTTCTAGTTCAGATGAAAAACTTTTTTATTTTGGATGTGAAACAACATTTTTGGTTTAGGTTGAGTCAGTTAAGCATTTATTTTCAGTATTATTTTAATTCACATTTATATCTGAACTGAAGTTCTAATATTATAGTAGTATAAAGAGTATTAGATTTTAGGAACATAATATCAAGCATAATGTACACATACATCATCATTATGAAATAAATACCTTAGCAGAGGGAGGAGACCCAAGAAGCAGGGGCAATGGATGCAGGTCCCTGTTAGGAGGGGCAAGGGAAACTCCTCACAGCTCCCATCACCTTTCCAGTTGCCCTTGCAAAACAAATATGGGGCGCTGGAAGCTGAGGGTGAGGCAAATGAGTAGGCAAAAGAGGCACTATCGGGGGGGTTGCCTAAAACAAAACAGCCTGCCCCCTGCATCAGGACTTGTTCCCTTAAAAAAAAGAGGAGAGTAGTTGTTATTGGTGATTCCCTTCTGAGGGGAACAGAGGGCCCTGTATGTCAGCCAGATCCTTCCCACAGGGAATCATAAAATCATAGAATTGTTAGGGTTGGAAGGGACCTCAAGGATCATCTAGTTCCAACCCCTCTGCCATGGGCAGGGACACCTCACACTAGATCAGGTTCCCAATGCCACATACAGCTTTGCTTTAAAAACCTCCAGGATGAGGCTTCTACCAGCTCCCTGGGCAACATGTTCTAGTGCCTCACCAGCCTCATGGTGAATAACTTCTTCCTAACATCCAATCTGAATTTACCCATTTCTAGTTTTGTTCCATTCCCCCTAGTCCTATCACTACCTGACACCCTAAAAAGTCCTTTTTGTAGGCCCCCTTCAGATTATGGAAGACCACTATTAGGTCTTCTCAGAGCCTTCTTTTCTCCAGACTGAATAGCCCCAACTCCCTCAGTCTGTCCTCATAGGAGAGGTGCTCCAGCCCTCTGATCATCCTCGTGGCCCTTCTCTGGACATGTTCCAGCACCTCCAGATCCTTCCTGTAATAGGGGCTCCTGAAATGGATGCTCCAGAACTGGGTGCAGTACTCCAGGTGGGGTCTCACCAGAGCAGAGTAGAGGGGGAGAATCACCTCCCTTGACCTGTTGTCTGTGCTTCTCTTGATACAGCCCAGGATGTGATTGGCTCTGTGGGCTGCAAGTGTACACTCATGGCTCATGTTGAACGTCTCAACCACCAGCCCCCCCCAGCTGGTCCTTGCTCTGGCTGCTGCTTCTGCTGGCTCTTTGCTGACCTCAGCTGCATTTCTTTGTTTTGGCTAAGTCTAACAAACAATTCTCTGCTCTTTCTCTTGTCCCTTTGTGTCCAGGTGGTTAGAGGGAAGTGGTCAGGGAACAGGAAGCTATTAGCTCCCCTGTTTTTTGGCCAGGTGGGTTCTTGTGCTGCTTATAAATTGTAAATACCTGTAAATATTGTATCTTTTGTATATATTCATTGCATTTTAGGTTGTAGTTTTGCTTGTAAATACATCTTTATTTGCTTCCACCTGGGCTGGGCTGGCAATTCAATGTTGGGGGGACTTTTCAACCCACCACATTACAAATAATTGGCACCCAGAGTAGGGCTCAAACCCCACAACCCTGAGATTAAGAGTCTCATTCTCTACCGACTGAGATAGCTGGAACGGAAGACAAACTGAAAATGTGGACTATGAACTTTATTTACTCATTATTGTGGATATTGTTTCAGATTAGATGGATAGTATTAGCAACCAATGGAATCATTTAGAAAGGGTGGATATCTCACTTTCTTTTCACTTCCTTGCTCTGACAGATAGTAGGCTCTGGCTTCTGCTGGCTCTTTGCTGACCTTGGCTGTGTTCTTTGTTTTGGCTAAGTATTAACAAACAATTATCTGCTCTTTATCTTTTCACTTTGTGTCCAGGAGGTTAGAGGGAAGAGGGCAGGGAAGGGGAAGCTATTAGCAACTCCCCTGGCTTTTGGCCAGGGCGGTTCTTTTACTGTTTATAAATTGCAAATACCTGTAAATATTGTGAATACTGCAGATTTTGTATATATTCATTGCATTTCGTTTTCATTGCCTTTCATTTTAGATTGTAGTTTTGCTTGTAAATACAGCTTCATTTGCTTCCAACTGGGCTGGTCTGGCAATTTAATGTTGGGGGAAATGTTCAACCCACCACAGAAGGCTGGACCTACTTAAAGAAAGAAATTTTGAAGGCACAGGAACAGGCTGTCCCAATGTGCCTGAAGATGGTAGACAGCTCACCTGGATGGGCAATGAGCTTCTGAATGAATTAAGGGAAAAATAAAGGGTGTATCATGTTTGGAAAAAAGGGGAGGTGACCTAGGAAATGTTTAAGGATGTTGCTAGGTGATGTAGGAAAAAGATTAGAGAGGCAAAACCCCATTTAGAAGTTAGACTGGCCACTTCTGTGAAGGACAATAAAAAAAGCTTTTATAAATATATTAATGGCAAAAGGAGGGGCAAGGACAACCTCTACTCCTTAGTGGACATGGAGGGAAATATACTAGCAAATGATGAAGAAAAGGCAGAGGTACTTAACACCTTCTTTGCCTCAATTTTCAATAGTAGGATAGGTTGTCTTCCAGACATCTGGCCTCCTGAGCTGGCAGATGGAATCAGGGAGCAGTATAGTGCCCCTGCAATTCAGGAGGAAGCAGTTAGAGACCTGCTGAGACACTTGGATCCTCACAAGTCAATGGAACTGGATGGGATCCATCCTAGGGTACTGAAAGAGGTGGCAGATGAGCTGACCAAGCCACTCTCCATCATTTTTGAGCAGTCCTGGCTCACTGGAGAGGTCCCAGATGACATGGCCAACATGATACCCATCCAAGAAGGACTGGAAGGAGGAATCAGGGAATTACAGGCCTGTCAGCCTGATCTCAGCACCGGGCAAGACTATGAAATAGGTCATCTTGAGTGCGATCACACAGCACATACAATATGGCCAAGGGATCAGACCTAGCCAGCATGGATTTAGCAGGCGCAGGTCCTGCCTGACCAACCTGATCTCCTTCTATGATCACGTGACCCACCTGTTGGATGTGGGGAAGGCTGTGGATGTGGTCTACCTGGACTTCAGCAAGGCCTTAGATACCGTCCCCCACAGCAAACTCCTGGCCAAGCTGTCAGCCCATGGCTTGGACAGCAGCGCTCTGAGCTGGGTTAGGAACTGGCTGGACGGCTGAGCCCTGAGAGTGGTGGTGAATGGTACCACATCCAACTGGCAGCCAGTCACTAGTGGTGTCCCCCAGGGATCATTGCTGGGTACCATCCTGTTGAATATCTTTATTGATGATCTGGATGAGGGGATTGAGTCCATCATCAGTAAGTTTGCAGATGACACCAAGCTGGGAGCAGGTGTTGATCTGTTAGAGGGTAGGAGAGCTCTGCAGAGGAACATTAACAGGCTGGACAGATGGGCAGAGTCCAATGGAATGGGATGTAACAAGTCAAAGTACTGGATTCTACACTTTGTCCACACCAACCCTATGCAATACCACAGGATGGAGACAGAGTGGCTGGAGAGTGGCCAGTTAGAAAGGGACCTGGGGGTGCTGGTTGATAGTAGCTGAACATGAGGCAGCAGTGTGCCCACATGGCCAAGAAGGCCAATGGATCCTGGCCTGTATCAGGAATAATGTGGCCAGCAGGAACAGGGAGGTCATTCTGCCCCTGTACTCAGCACTGGTTAGGCCACACCTTGAGTCCGGTGTCCAGTTCTGGGCCCCTCAGTTTAGGAAAGATGTTGAGTTACTTGAATGTGTCCGGAGTAGGGCAACAAAGCTGGTGAAGGGTCTGGAGCACAAGCCCTATGAGGAGTGACTCAGGGATCTAGGGTTGCTTAGCCTGGAGAAGAGGAGTCTCAGGGAAGGCCTTATTGCTGTCTACATCTACCTGAAGGGTGGTTGTAGCCAGGTGGGGGGTTGGTCTCTTCTCCCAGGCAACCAGCACCAGAACAAGAGGACACAGTCTCAAGCTGCACCAGGGGATGTTTAAGCTGGATGTTAGGAAGAAGTTCTTCATAGAAAGAGTGATTGGCCATTGGAATGAGCTGTCCAGGGAGATGGTGGGTCAATGTCCCTGGAAGCGTTTAAGAAAAGACTGGATGAGGCACTTAGTACCATGGTCTAGTTGATTAGTTAGGGTTGGACGATTGGTTGGACTTGATGATCTTGGAGGTGTCTTCCAACCTCATCGATTCTGGTATTCTGTGGAGATGTTTAAAAAAAGTATGTAGACATGGCACATCAGGACATGGTTTAATGACCATGGTGGTGTCAGGTCAACATCTATCTGGACTTGACAATCTTAGAGGTCTTTTCCAACCAAAACAACGCTATGCTTCTATTTGGCTGAATATACCTACATGCCACTAAAATCTGTGGAAACCTATTTAGAAGTTATACATGCACTTGCTAAATATACCTTTACATCATCACTATGCGAAAGGAACTGTCACTTAAAAGTTGAAGTTTTGCTTTATGTCTTTTAAAATACATACTAATTTCTTATGAATATGTGTGTTTACAGTATACTCCATAATATACTGTAATTACCAGGCAGACTATTGCTGCTTCACTGTACTTAACATAATAGCAATGATTAACCGTGTTTGTGGATATGTTTTCTGCACTTTGATATTGCAGCAGCTGAGTGGCTGAAACTTCATGAAGAACTTTAAAGTTAGCATATAATAACTTTTTTTATTATTATTTTGGTTTTCCTCCTAGGCATAGATTCAGATCATAATTTAGGATTAAAGGTTCTCCAACATATATGCACATAGAAGAATATAAAGCGATCTTGACTCAGGAATGACACCTGGAAATTAATGGAAGATGTAGATGTAGTGTATTCCAGAATTCAACAAGCTGATGACTGGACCCTGAGCACAGAAGAAAGTATTCCCTTAGAATTCTGTTCAGTTGAAATGTGTCCCTTCAAAAAATAATAAAAATTGTTCAATTTACTTGACACTTATCAAAAATTTTAGATGACAGGCATCATTCCTCAAAATATTCCACCTACTAAGATCTAATCAATCTGTTCAATATACTGTTGATAATTTGCATAGCAGACTACTTCAGTCCATATTTCCCTTGTATTTTCTCATCATCAACATTGAGCAATCATCAAAATTTTTTTAAAAGTAATTTTATCTTTCCCTTGATGACATTGGTGCATGGAAAAAAAAAAAAGATTAAAAAGATGATGACAAAAGACAAGGAGAATTTGCATGCCAGTCTTAGGCTATTTTTTTAGGAAAAGGAGAGAGAAAAGCATACTTTTAGAATAGAATAGAATAGAATAGAATAGAATAGAATAGAATAGAATAGAATAGATCAGGTTGGAAAGACCTTCAAGATCATCATGTCCAACCCATCAACCAATCCAACCCACCTAAACAACTAAACCATGGCACCAAGCACCACATCAAGTCTCCTCCTAAACACCTCCAATGAAGGTGACTCCACCACCTTCACAGGCAGCCCATTCCAATGGGCAATCACTCTCTCTGTATAGAACTTCCTCCTAACATCCAGTCTAAACCTCCCCTGTCACAGCCTGAGGCTGTGCCCTCTTGTTCTGGTACTGACTGCCTCAGAGAAGAGACCAACCTGCGCCTGTCCACAACCTCCCTTCAGGTAGTTGTAGAGAGCAATAAGGTCACCCCTGAGTCTCCTCTTCTCCAGGCTAAGCAACCCCAGCTCCCTCAGCCTCTCCTCATAGGGCTTGTGTTCCAAACCCCTCACCACCTTTGTTGCCCTTCTCTGGACACATTCCAGCAAGTCAACATCCTTCCTAAACTGAGGGGCCCAGAACTGGTCCTTTTAGCATACAGGATAACAAATTTGAAGTTCTCTGATCAACCACAGAACTCAGAAGGAGGGTGGTCTCTTCCAAACCTTAATTTTGTTTTTTTCATGTGGGAATTATATTAATTATTTTGATGTAGATGTCTAGGTATAGAGGTTTGAAGATTTTTGAACCTTATGGATACATCTCTAATTAATTTATTATTCAATTAGTTGTTAATTTTAGGTAAGGAAATCATGAGAGTAATTATAACTCCTGAGATATGAGAATGGATTTCCATTTGATATGCATTTTTCATTCTTTTAACATTCCTCTGCCTCACCTCTTATATTCTCATTATCAGCATTAACATACGTGTGTGCTATATATGTTATACAATCAGCTGGGATTTGCCTGTGTGTCTGCACATTGTGGGCCACTGTAAAGTGGTATATACATGCTTTGGAATTTGAGAAAACCAGTCCAGAAATAAAAATGCATGAAAACAATGGAATTTAATAGTACAGAAAAATGGCCTAATTAATTTTCCCCTAGATTAATTTTCTCTATTTGTTCTTCAAGATAGATCCCGAAAAGACATTGACTTTTACTTTAGATATCTGTGTATTAGTCTGGGGAAGGCTGTGGATGTAGTCTACCTGGACTTCAGCAAGGCCTTTGATACTGTCGCCCACAGCAAACTCCTGGCCAAGCTGTCAGCCCATGACTTAGACAGGAGCACTCTGTGCTGAGTTAGGAACTGGCTGGAGGGCCAAGACCAGAGAGTGGTGGTGAATGGTGCCACATCCAGCTGGTAGCCAGTCACTTGTGGTGTCCCCCAGGGATCTGTGCTGGGCCCCATGCTCTTTAATGTATTTATCAATGATCTGGATGAGGGGATTGAGTCCATCATCAGTAAGTTTGCAGATGACACCAAGCTGGGAGCAGATATTGACCTGTTAGAGGGTAGGAGAGCTCTGCAGAGGGACCTTGTCAGGCTGGACAGAGGGGTAGAGTCCAAGGGCATGAGATTTAACACATCCAAGTGCCGGGTTCTACACATTGGCCACAAAAACCCCATGCAGTGCTACAGGCTGGGGTCAGAGTGGTCAAGCAGAGAGGGACCTGGGGGTGATGGTGAGTAGTAGGCTGAACATGAGCCAGCAGTGTGCCTAGGTGGCCAAGAAGGCCAACGGCATCCTGCCTGTATCAGGAAGAGTGTGGCCAGCAGGAACAGGGAGGTCATTGTGCCCCTGTACTCAGCACTGGTTAGGCCACACCTTGAGTCCGGTGTCCACTTCTGGGCTCCTGTTGCTGGAATGTGTCCAGAGAGGGGCAACAAAGCTGGTGAGGGGTTTGGAGCACAAGCCCCTTAGCCTGGAAAAGAGGAGGCTCCGGGCAGATTTTATTGCTGTCTATAACTACCTTAAGGGAGGTTGTAGCCAGGTGGGGATTGGTCTCTTCTCCCAGGCAACCAGCACCAGAACAAGAAGACACAGTCTCAAGCTGTGCCAGGGGAGGTTTAGACTGGATGTTAGGAAGAAGTTCTTCATAGAAAGAGTTATTGGCCATTAGACCCGAACCAACAAACAAAAACTGCCCCAAGCTGCCAAATCCCCTGCCACTTAATCAAAAATACAATATTTCAATTTAGGTAATTTACCAAATTAACAATGGTTATGGGGATTTTTGACCATAGGGCAACAAAAGGTTGTATTGCTGCCCAGAACTACTGTACAATTCCATGTGACTAAAACTCAGTCTGAGAGGGATCTGCAGCAAAGCAAGTTTCATAAGAAATTGCTGGTGTAGCTTTATCATTAAAATACTTTTTCAGTTTTCCAAAATCAGTGGAATCCATTTTATTGAAAAAAATGTATATACAAAAATCCTTAGTAGTCAGCTGAAAACTAAACATTTCAGAAAGCTTCAGGAGTCATATGGTAGGGGATACTGGCTACCCACTACACACAGTATCATGACTATGGGAAATTCTGTGATAAATCTGTTACTGACATCAGTGAAGGGCTATGTTGCCATCTCAGTTGTTTTCTGTTTATTAGAACCATAGATTAGGAGCCTTATTGAGATTTTCATATTAATTTGATCCTCATTTAGATGTTATTTGAAAATCTGCTGGTATGTATCTTGTGCTATTGCTAACCTACATTCTGCATTCTAATCTGCCTCTTAGTCCCAGAGAAGGAAAGAGACTCAGTTCTTTTGAATATTCCTGTGTTGTGAAATGAGAGGCACAAATGCGGCCAAAATATCAACAGCTAGTGGATGGATCAGAAGGGGAGAGAGAGAAAATAGAGAGTCAGAGAGAGAACAGAGAGAGAGAAGAGGAAAGAAATTATTTTACCTCACCACTCATCCCCCCCAAGACAGCGTGAGTCTGTGGAGGAAAGGTGCTGCAGGACATGTCGGGTCTCTAGAGAAAGGGTGCTGGGGCTTTGGCTGTAGAAGAGATGTGGTCCTCTAGGCAGCCTTTTCAGCTCCATGAGTTGCGGCAGGCAGAACTTAGGGCATGGAGAGAGGGTTCTGCTTCTTCCAGGCTCCATGGTGATGTCTCTGTCATTTTTCCTCTCCTTGTATTCTCTCAGTTTTTCTTCATCTGTGTTTTCCTTCTCCACGGCATTGTCCTTCTGTGTTTTTCTTCTCTTTAGCCAGTAGTTGCTCAAATCTTTTATACTGTTTTTAGTCCTTAGGTATGTGTCCAAGTATTGTCCCCCAGGAAATCAGGGGCCAGGTGGTGAATCCATTGTCTCACCATCCTCCCTTTCCGGGGCACCTGATGGGTGGAGATGATTTGTCTTATGCATGTTCCCGAAGGTGGCCTTGGTCCATTGTTGTCAAGCCAGCTGTGGTCCAGTGAGCAATGTTATCTTTGCACCTTCCCTGCAGTCGTTCCAGTGGCTCTGCCCAATACACATCAGCTATTGTCTGGGTAAGCAGCAAAGGTGATTTTATCTTTGTTGAGTCACATCAGGAGAGACAAGCTTTAGAATCTCACACTCTTGTATTTTTTCTGCAAAATCTAGATACATAAACTAGTCCCAAAAGTTAAAAAAGAACCTTCAAGACTATCTTTAGATAACCTGCATATGTAATATATTCTGCTACCTTCTTTGCAGTTCTTTAAAGCAGAAAATCACTGTGTTGTGTCACAGAGGCTAATGAAACTAATATAACAACCCAATTTAAAAATCATAGGATCATAGAAACACAGAATGGTCGAGGTTGGAAAGGACCTCTGAAGGTCAACTAGTCCAACCCCCTCTGCAGTAAGCAGGGGCATATAGAATAGAATAGAATAGAATAGAATAGAATAGAATAGAATAGACCAGACCAGGTTGGAAGAGACCTTCAAGATCATCACGTCCAACCTATTATCCAACACCACCTAATCAACTAAACCATGCAACCAAGCACCCTATCAAGTCTCCTCCTGAACACCTCCTGACGGCGACTCCACGACCTCCCCAGGCAGCCCATTCCAATGGGCAATCACTCTCTCTGTGTAAAACTTCCTCCTAACCTCCAGCCTAAACCTCCCCTGATGCAGCTTGAGACTGTGTCCTCTTGTTCTGGTGCTGGCTGCCTGGGAGAAGAGACCAGAATAAACCAGGTTGGAAAAAGACCTTTGAGATCATCGACTCCAACCTATCATCCAGCACTAGCTAATCAACTAAACCATGGCACCACATCAGGATGCCCAGAGCCCTGTCAAGCCTCACTTTGAATATTTCCATGGATAGGGCCCCAACCATGTCCCTGGGCAACCTGTTCCAGTGTTCCACCACCCTCATAGTAAAGAACCTGTTTCTAACATTCAATCTAAATCTGCTCTTTTTTAGTTTTAAGCCATTGCCCCTCTACCTACAGGCCTTTGTAAACAGTCTCTCCATCCTTCTTGTAGGCCCCCCTCAGGCTGCTATATAACCATATTGATTTAAGATATATGATTATAAGTTTGATGTCACAAACTTTAGTCATCAGTGTAACATTTATGATTCAATAGCCCTATTGTGTTTCAGAATTAGCTTCTTGTTCTGTGTTAGAATCTAAGATGAATGTGTATATTAAAACCTCCTGTATTCACATTGTATAAACATGCAAGAGCATTTTTAATAAAGTTCTTTATATCACCTTTCATTCCTTTCTATTACTTTCACGAGTAATATACCTAAAGAGAGATCACCTGTGGAGATCGAACCTGAATCTTTTAATATGAGGATTCTTCCATTTGAAGTAAAGCAACTTGTTCTGGCAATAATACTTGCAGATGGTATTCTTGTGTAAAAGTAAGATCATATAGCTTTTAATTACTTTGGAGATTAGTCTTTCAGGATTGATTGAAGGAATTATTACACTTATAGCTACATCCAAAGGGTACTGGTTGGATTTGTCATAAGTTTGATTCCTGTTGTGGCCCTGTTGTGAAGCCTGTTACTGGCTTACAAAGAGAAAAATCAGGCATCCTGGCCTGTATCAGGAACAGTGTGGCCAGCAGGAGCAGGGAGGTCACTGTGCCCCTGTACCTTGAGTACTGTGTCCAGTTCTGGGCCCCTCAGTTTAGGAAAGATGTTGACTTGCTGGAACATGTCCAGAAAAGGGCAACAAAGCTGGTCAGGGATTTGGAGCACAAGCTGTATGAGGAGAGGCTGAGGGAGCTGGGGTTGCTTAGCCTGGAGAAGAGGAGGCTCAGAGGAGACCTTATTGCTCTCCACAACTACCTGAAGGGTGATTGTAGCCAGGTGGGGGTTGGTTTCTTCTCCCAGGCAACCAGCACCAGAACAAGAGGACACAGTCTCAAGCTCCACCAGGGGATGTTTAAGCTGGATGTTAGGAGAAGTTCTTCATAGAAATAGTGATTGGCCATTGGAATGGGCTGCCCACAGAGGTGGTGGATTTGCCATCACTGGAGGTGTTTAGGAAGAGACTGGATGGGGTGCCTGGTGCCATGGTTTAGTTGATTAGCTAGTATTGGATGATTAGTTGGACTCAATGATCTCAAAGGTCTTTTCCAACCTGGTTAATTCTATTCTATTCTATTCTATTCTATTCTATTCTATTCTATTCTATTCTATTCTAATATTCTGTATCTCTTGAAGTATGTTCATGTATATCATTGCAGATGTTGAGATGTTGGCAGCAGGGGGCTGCAAGGCCCTCTGTGAGCTGGTTCCAGACAGTTCTAGATGGCTCTCACAGATCCATCAAAGGGCACAAATGAGCCCTCAGCCAACATGGTGTTGCCTTGGGGAAAAAATACTTAAGAAAGGGCTAAATGCTGCACAGCCAAGATAGAAATGAGGAAAATGAGTCTTGTTCAACATCTTTGTGGGTGACATGGACAGTGGCATTGAGTGCACCCTCAGCAAGTTTGCTGATGACACCAAGCTGTGTGGTGCAGTAGACAGGCTGGAGGGAAGGGATGCCATCCAGAGGGACCTTGACAGGCTGGAGAGGTGGGCACAGGCCAACCTCATGAGCTTCAACAAGACCAAGTGCAGGGTCCTGCATCTGGGTCGAGGCAATCCCAGGCACAAATACAGGTTGGGCAGTGACTGGCTGGGGAGCAGCCCAGAGGAGAGAGACTTGGGGTGCTGGTGGACGAGAAGCTCAACATGAGCTCTCAATGTGCACTTGCAGCCCAGAAAGCCAATCAGATCCTGGGCTGCATCAGGAGAAGTGTGGCCAGCAGGTCAAGGGAGGTGATTCTCCCCCTCTACTCAGCTCTGGTGAGACCCCACCTGGAGTACTGCGTCTGTTGTGAAGAGGGTTATTAAATTTATTGAATATGAAATATGAATTATGAAAATAGTAATTTTATTAATTATCAAATTATTAATAACCGATGAATCAACAACTTATATACATGTTCTAGTGCACGTTCGTGAAATACATTCCATAAATGGCTTAGTGTTGTGATCAGAACTTAATTAAACTATCTACAAACTATTTGTATGTTTGTATAATGAAGAGTGCAGTTCCGCCGCTTGGCCACTAGTTGGCGACTCGGCGGATACGCGGGTGTTTCTGCCTATATACAACAATATTGCAATCTTTCTGTGCATCAGCGATGACTGCTACACGCGGATGCTTTGAACTGAGTGCTAGTGGGTGGAAAGCACGTGAAAGGTACTCTGTAGCTGTTGTTTGTAGCGAGGTGAGGGTCCGGCTGACGACTGCCGCTGGACTGATTCCTAGTCGGGTTCGGTCCGTGGGGTCGGCCCTGGAAGTCGGCTCGCACGGCAGGGCGGGGCGACGGTTGCCGGTAGGCGGGTTCAGAGGTTCCCGGTCGGGCAACAATAGCTATGGGGTCGGCCTCGTGGCGACGGATCTCGGGGCTGAGGTAAACAGCCTCGGAGAGAGAAAGCGGCTGCGCTGAGCTGCGTCTTCTCCGTTTCTGGCCTTAAAGGCACAGCGGGACGATCGGGGTAGTCCCGGGCTTGGTGCAGTATAGGCACCACCAATGCTTTAGTCTTCCCTGCGGTCACAGGGCTTGGAGCGGCACACGTGGCGGCTCTCCTCCCGCTATGGCGGGGCTAGGTATATGCGGACTTAGTCTCTAGTGCTAAAGTCCCTTCTCCCCGACAACTGGGCAGATCTTACCCTCGGGGGCTGGTCCAGTCCTCCGGTAGCACGGTGGGCTTTCCCGGTCGGTACGACTGGCTGTGGCGACGCTGGCTTCTCGGGCTCAGCGAAGGTCCTCCCTCTGGGGTGATCCTCAGGATCAGAGTGCTTCTCACGATGCAGAGGCGTCAGTATGCGTGCATGTGTGGTAGAAGCTAATAATAATAAGCTCAATAGCAGAGGCTGCGGCTCGAGAGCTCCTCTCTCGAGCGAGTACAGAGACAAAGTGAAAGAGGGGGCAAGTTGTTTACCACCAGGGGTAATACTTATAGATTCCTCGAGGCTGGATTTGGCCAATGGGCACTCTCATAGGCAACTGGCTTCAGCCTATAGAAAGCGTGAAGCTGGAAATATGCCCATATTTGGTGTTTGCACACGCACTGCATACGCTCAGTGCGTGCTGGCTGGCTAATGCCTTGGCTTTTGTTCTCCTCCTGAAGGAGGGGAAACTTGTCCACATGCAGGGACCAGATAGGCAGAATGTGCCTTCACCACAGCGTCCAGTTCTGGAACACCTATTACAAGAGGGATCTGGAGGTGCTGGAGCGTGTCCAGAGAAGGGCCACGAGGATGATCAGAGGGCTGGAGCACCTCTCCTATGAGGACAGACTCAAGGAGTTGGGGCTGTTCAGTCTGGAGAAGAGAAGGCTCCAAGGTGACCTCATTGTGGCCTTGCAGTATCTGAAGGGGGCCTACAAGAAGGCTGGGGAGGGACTTTTCAGACTATCAGGGAGTGATAGGACTAGGGGGAATGGGATGAAGCTGGAGGTGGGGAGATTCAGGCTAGACGTGAGGAGGAAGTTCTTCACCGTGAGGGTGGTGAAGGCCTGGAATGGGTTGTCCAGGGAGGTGGTTGAGGCCCCGTCCCTTGAGGTGTTTAAGACCAGGCTGGACGAGGCTCTGGCCAGCCTGATCTAGGGTAGAGTGTCCCTGCCCATGGCAGGGGGGTTGGAAGTAGATGATCCTTGTGGTCCCTTCCAACCCTAACTGAAACTATGAAACTATGAAACTATGAAAATAAGCGTGTGAAATATCCCTGCAAACATCAAGGTCAAAGAAGCAGGAAGAGAAGAGATGTCCCACAAAACAGAGCAGAAACTTCCCTGCAGATCAAGGGAGAAATCACAGTGGAGCCAATTCAGCCTTAACAACTGTAGCTCAGGAAGGGGCCACTCGGGAGCATGGGAACACGTGGGAAAGAGCAGCAGCAGCAAAGAGGAACTTTTATGAACAGACCACAGTCCCCTTCCCCATTGCCTGATACTTCACTCCAGACGGTGAGGAGGCTGAGAATCAGGAATGAAGCAGAAGCTGAGCCGGGAAAAAAGGGGAAAAAGGGGCAGATCCGAAAAGTATTTCTAATTGGAGTGGGGTTTCTTGTTTTGTTTTGTTTCAGGTTTTTGACCATCCAATTCTATTTTAATAAATGGACAGTAATTTAAGCTCATTTTTTCATATGGAGTCTGTTTTGCTCGTGACAGGACTCGTAAGCATCCCCAGCCTTTATCTGACCCCTGAGAGATTTCACTTTATTTCTCCCCTGCCCTGTCAAGGAGGAGGAGGAGTAAGAGAGCAGCTGGGTGAGCATCTGCCAGCGGGCCAAGGTACCCACTGCCACGTGCTACTAATATTTATATTAACAAACAAACAAAACAATTACAATGCAGTTATCAAATTAATATTGTTTAGTTAATGTCAAAAGCTCACTGTAATTATATTAATTTTTTGTTGTTGTAAGACCAAACTGCATCATATTAAACTAAAGTTCTGCACAAATATCCTGATGATCCTAGAGTGTCTTACAGTTTTCTAATGATAGTGTCTTTCAATCATAAAGAAACATTTGAGGATTGCTTTCCATACATCAATTAAAAACTTAATTAAATTTATCTGTTAAATTAGAGTTAAAAGAGATATCTGGGCCAGATTCCCAAGTAGTAAATCAGTATAACTCTCGTGCATAGATCAGAATCATTGTTCTAGATGGTTGTCTGACACAAAGTATCTATCTAGTTCAAGGTTATAAACTTCATTTTGTTAGAATTAAAACACAGACAGGATAAACATTTCAAAAGTGACAATTAACCTACAAGGAATAACAACTAAAGTTTGTTAATTCAGGACAGGTAAGATGGAACAACTGATTTAAGTCAAAGATGCAGTATAAATCAAAAAAATTCCATAGTGGACCTGTAACTCAGTGAATGATTAGAATATTGGGAATTAAAATATTACATAGTTGGTTTAAGAGTATTCACCCCATGGGTTGCCATGTAAAAGAGAATGTTGATTTACTGACTACAACATAATTAAATTATGCTTGAAAATCCACAGCACTGTATTGCCAATCTAGTTTGCTGCACAAATTTCTCAGTATTACAATACAAAACATTAGTCCAGAGCAGGTAAAATTGTTCTTGCAACTCTTTGTGGTTACTGAAGCTGGAGGGCCGAGCCCAGAGAGTGGTGGGTTAATGGTGCCACATCCAGCTGGAGGCCAGTCACCAGTGGTGTCCCCAGATCAGTGCTGGGCCCCATCCTTTAATATCTTCACTGATGATCTGGATGAGGGATTGAGACAGTCATCAGCAAAATTTGCAGATGACACCAAGTTGGGAGTAGGTAGAAGGGTTTAGAAGACTCTGCAGAGGGACCTTGACAGACTGGACAGATGGGCAGAGTCCAATGGGATGGCATTCAACAAGTCCAAGTGCCTGGTGCTGCACTTTGGCCCAAACAACCCCATGCAGAGCTACAGGCTGGGTCAGAGTGGCTGGAGAGCTCCCAAACAAGAGGAACCTGGGGGTACTGATTGACAGCTGGCTGAACATGATCCAGCAGTGTGCCCAGGTGGCCAAGAAGGCCAACAGCATCCTGGCCTGCATTAGGAATAGTGTGGCCAGCAGGAGCAGGGAGGTCATTGTGCCCCTGTACTCTGTATTGGTTAGGCCACACCTTGAGTACTGTGTCCAGTTCTGGGCCCCTCAGTTTAAGAAGGACATGGAGACACTTGAACGTGTCCAGAGAAGGCACAACAGCTGGTGAGAGGCCTTGAGCACAAGCCCTATGAGGAGAGGCTGAGGGAGCTGGGATTGTTTAGCCTGGAGAAGAGGAGGCTCAGGGGTGACCTCATTGCTCCCTACAACTACCTGAAGGGTGGTTGTAACCAGGAAGGGGTTGGCCTCTTCTCTCTAGCAACCAGCACCAGAACAAGGGGACACAGTCTCAAGCTGCACCAGGGGAAGTTTAGGCTGGAGGTGAGGAGAAAGTTCTTCACCAAGAGAGTCATTCGTCATTGGAATGGGCTGCCCAGGAAGGTGGTGGAGTCCCCATCCCTGGAGGTGTTCAAGAAGGGATTGGAAGTGGCACTTGGTGCATGGTCTAGTCATGGAGTCTGTGGTGACAGTTGGACTTGATGATCTTTGAGGTCTCTTCCAACCTTGACGATACTGTGATATTTTATATTGTTTTGCTCAGGAATGTATCACACCATTTTTTAAATTATTTTTTTATCTACAATGAACCAATAAGCCAATGTTTCTTTTAAGATAACAGCAACAGTTAATATATAGCAATGTCTTTATTGATTTCTTCCAGCTGATCTTCAATTAGTACTGCTCTGTAATTTAACATAATCATTGCAGGCTTTTCTAGAATGTGAAACAGAACTGAGGCAGAAACAGCAGAGAAGGAGGGGAGTATTAATTGCAAGGCTCATAACACAACGCCTGCCAGAACAAATACATCTTTTTGGGTTTTCCCCAAGTAGGCAGAAGCAACCCAAAAGGATTTGATCTAGGTAAATAAATGATCTAGATAAATAATGAAAAACTGTTATTTCTGCTTATGAGAAGGAAGGGAAACAATGAAACTGTGGAAGAAAATGGAGTCCAACTTGATAGTTTTAATTCTTCAACACCAGGAGTTCATGATACAGCCCAGGACTTGCAAATGTGATACTAAATGCTAGACTGACTGCAGGAGGATAGTCCCTAGTTCTGAGCCTTATCCATGAGACTCTTTTCTTAAATTTATTTATTTGTTCTCTGTCTTAAAAAAACAAAAGTCATGGAAAAAGAAGTATGAAGTGATAATTCAAGGTATCTGTCTTCACCCTATGTACAGATTTCTCCCATTCATATTGCCACCCTGTCTGTTCTCATATAGAGAAGGTAAATGAAGATGTGTTCCTGAATTTTGGAGAACAGGGGCTTGCTTCCATGTGTTCCTCCTTAAGAGACATGCTTATAGAGAATTCCTTAAAAGAACTAGAGCCTGAGTTCTTCTCCTTGTTTCTCTCCTCCTCTATGGTCATTTCTGCACTAATCTAAAAGAGGAAGTTGAACAAAATTTCCTTGACTGGCAGAGACTGTACTCTGAAACTCAGGTAATATTCTCATCACTTAATTTTTATTGAAATGAAAGCTGATCTCTTTCCTGTGACCTCTTAAATGAAAGCAGCTACATTTGCCCTGTTATAAAGCGCCAGTCTTAACTGTGTGCTCCTAAGAAACCCTAGTAGCTGAAAGCGCTTCTAATTAAATGTAAAAAGTACTAGTTTTCTGAAATCTGATAGGATTTCAGCATCCTGTATGTTCAGTTTTCAGATTGAAATCTTTCATCTTAGGGTTTTCAATTTGAAGGAACCTATTTCCTGGCATCCAATCCTTTCTTAGATCTGGGCTGTATTTTTGCACAGTAACTGTTATGCATCTTTGCACAGTTATGGCTAGCCTTAACAGCCCTGTATGGCTCGAAATTTTGTGAGTTTGAACCTAACCAGACTCATCCTCTTTTCCCTCTTTTTTTTTTTTTTTTTTTTTGTGGCAGGCCAGCTATGTCATTCTGAGATCAACAAACCACTGGCGATACCAAAAGCATTATTAATGCCAGGTCAGGTAGCTTCTTTGGAGTCAGTGGAGTTACTAGCTGAGATGCTAATTCTAGCTTCCCCTTTCAGTCAATGAAAAGCTTGCCTCTTCAGTATAAAATACATCGTATACTAACGCATACATATCGAATGAGTCAAAAAGTGACTGTGAGAGAGTATGGTTCTCTCTGGCTTAGACAACCCCCATCATCTATATCTGGCCAGAATAGTCTCAAAAATGGTTTTATAAAATCAATTTTTAATAGAATCATAGAATCAAAGAATTAATAAGGTTGGAAAAGACATCAGAGGTCATCAAGTCCAACCTGTCACCACAGACCTCATGACTACTAAACGATGGCTTCAAGTGCCATGTCCGATCCCTTTTTGAACACCTCCAGGGATGGTGATTCCACCACCTCCCTGGGCAGCCCATTCTAATGGCTAACAACTCTCCCTGTGAAGAACTTTCTCCTCACTTCGAGCCTAAACTTCCCCTGGCACAGCTTGAGACTGTGTCTTCTTGTTCTTGTGCTGATTGCCTGGGAGAAGAGACCAACCCCCACCTGGCTACAACCGCCCTTCAGGTAGTTGTAGACAGCAATAACGTCTCCCCTGAGCCTGCTCTCCGCAGGCTAAACCACCCCAGCTCCCTCAGCGCTACTCATAGGGCTTGTGCTCGAGGCCTCTCACCAGCCTCATTGTCCTTCTTCAGACACATTCATGAGTCTCAATGTCCTTTTGACATGGAAACATGTTTCCCAATGAGTCATTTATCTCCATTTTGCAAGAAAGTGACTGCTATGATGCTATGAAGTCTGAAGCAACCAAAATTATAAAGAATTCTCTAACTCTTCTCAGCATTAATTCTTTGAAGGTCTTACCATGACCCTAACACCCTGGACACTGCAATGGTTAGGCAACGCCCTCGAGTACTGTGTCCAGTTCTGGGCCCCTCATTTAGGAAGATGTTGACTTGTTGGAGCGTGTCCAGAGAAGGGCAACAAAGTTGGTGAGGCACTTGGAACACAGGCCCTATGAGGAGAGGGCTGAGGGAGCTGGGGT
>CM037631.1:96926574-96986655 GCA_015227895.2 Colaptes auratus | reverse complement strand
TTCTTATTTAAATGTAAGTTGCTTGATTTTGCCTTATGTTTGAATATTAATTACTTTGATGCTTGATAATACAGATGGTGGTCAGAGTCACTTTTACTACTTGCCAGTTTCTAAAGAGCTTTTACATCTCCAGTACTTAGGCATCGTAAGTGTGGAAACATGTATAAACAGATAGATGCACCTATCTTCTTATTGTTTCTTACTATGCTCACCTTGTAGTTTGATGGATAGACACAGAACTATAGAAAATGCTGTATTCCAAAGTGAACCTACCTTTTTTCTAAAACAGGATAATTTGTGGATTTTTAAAATATTTTAATTTTTTGGTGTGTGAACATCTGCTTTGAATGAAAGAGTCCAGTAAGAGTTATTTCTTAACACCTGAGCATGGCACAGCAGTTCACACAGAAGGACTTCAGGGAATGTGCGAAAGCTTGGCTAGCTCAGCCCGTGAGTGATGGTGTCCACATAGTAGAAGGCCATGACATCCCTGCACCCACACAAGCCGCACCAGCCAGTGATCTTGTGTTCTGGACAGAGCTCTAGTGTGAACTTGTGGACAACAGGTTTTGGGGCTGCAGAGTGCACCCCACTCTTACACCAATGTCAGATAGGCGCAGTGGAGCAGTGAGCATGCCTATGAACGTGCTTTCTTCCTTCACCTCATGGTAGAGCTCCAAGAGGAGATAAGTAGGTTGAGAATATCATGCAATGTGGAAAAGAGAGACTCTTGGAGTCACACTCTGCCCACTGTGAGACAAAACCAAGAGGCAGACAGACTGCATGTGACAGAGAACTTGTTGTCCTCTCATTGTCTGACTAAATGCGGCAACTCTAAAGATAGTGGACGATGGCAGCATGCCTCCTCGTCCAGTGACAGGCAACTGCAGGTGTCCACCCACTAACTATCCCAATTCCCAGCTGCCCTTATGCTTAGCAAAGGGAAATAGTTATGACAAGGATGATGTTGGGGGAAATTTCAACCCACCACAATCACCCATAATGGAGGAGTTGCCAAGTTTAGTCAGTCCCACACCCTGCACCAAAAATTCTTCAGTAAAGAATAAAGATGGATCTTTGTCATGAATAACTCCCTTCTGAAGGGATTGGAAGGTCAGAATGAAGACCAAACCCATATCTTAGGGATTCTTCTGCCTCCTGGGAGCCCAGGTTAGTGATGTAAGGAGGAAGCTTCCTTCCCTAGTGTAGCCTCAGAACTACTATCCACTTCTTATCTTACAGGTAGGCATGTATGTAAGGACAAAAGAAGCCAAGGGCTTTGAGGACAGACTTCAGGGCCTTAGGACAGCTATTTAAAGGATCAGGAGCACAAGTATGCTCTATTTTATTCCCTAGCCGAGAATCACCAGCAGAACTTTGGGATTTACAGGACACCAGGCCTGTAACAGTTGACAACAGATTGGATATACCTTTCCCAAAGGGACAAAAGGATCTAGTTCCCAGGAGCTATCAGGGTTTGCTCAGCTTTGACTAGATTGGAAGTGGGTAGAGCACTAAACCAGGCTGCTAGAAATAGAGCCCAAGGCACACCCATGGTTTTCGCAGATGGTCAACTAGTGAGGGTTTTCAGTCTCCCATACTAGTGTAGGTAGGAAAGACCCACACATCAGCAAAGACCTAGGCAGTGGATAACCCTCCACAGAAATACCTGCGAGAGCTGGGTAGGAATTAGGACTCTCCCTACAAAAAGTGAGAATACCTTTAGACCAACAAAAGTGCATCTACACTAAGGCACACAGCTTGGAAACAAAGAGGAGGAGATGGAAACATGGTGTATCGGGAAGTTTGCAGGTGACACCAAAACTGGGCATAATGTTGATCTGCTCAAGGTAGAAGGCTCTTAGAAGAATCTGGACAGGGTGTATCAATGGGCTGATGTCAATTGTACAGGATTAACATGGCCACGTGCCAGGTCCTGCACATGGGTCACAAACCCAGACAACACTACAGGGCTTGGGGAAGAGTGTGGAAAGCTGCCTAGCAGAAAAGAAGCCAGGGATCCTGGTTGACAGCCAGCTGAATATGAGCCAGCAGTGTGTTCAGGTGGCCAGAAGCCAACAGCAGCTGGCCTGTTTCAAGAGTATGTGACCCAGGAGTAGAGAGAGTGATTGTGCCCTTGTAATTGGCACTGGTGAGGCCACACCTCAAGTACCATGTTCCTTTCTGGCCCTTCATTACAAGACAAATATTAGGTTGCTGGAGTGTGTTCCAGAGAAGGGCAACATCTTTTGAAGGGTCTAGTGAACAATTATTGGGAGCAGTGCTGAGGCAACTGGGATGTTTCAGTCTGGAGAAGAGGAGGATTAGTGAAACCCCATTGATCTCCCTAATACAAGTGATAGAACAAGAGGATATGGCTTCATTGCACTAGGGATGTTTAGATTGGATATTAGGAAAATTTTCTGTATTGAAAGGTGGTCAGAGTGGTGGTGGATTCAGCATGCCTGGAAATCTGCAACTGCAACTTTGCTCTCCGCACTGAGGCAGGATCGGGGCAGCACACCGTGTAGCAGCACATCCCCCCCCTCTTTGCCGTGAGCCAGATTCTTTTTTGTGAGAGGCAGGCACAGTGTGGGTGCAGACTGCTGCATTGGGGGGCAGGGGTTTTCACCAGAGGGAGGTGCTGAGTCACGTGGTTTTGTTGCTGAAGTTTCTCCAGTTAGGTCACGTGGGCAGGAATAGGGATGGTTGCAACTTGGTATAAACTGCCTTCAAAAGATCTGTGTAGAACCAGACTGAAGTCAAACATAAACAGGCAAGTGTCCAGGCACTGGCTGTAGAGAGTGCTGGAGCCTGGCACTTGAAATGGAGGGTGGTGGAGAAATGCTTGTCTTGTGTGAGGAGGTTGATGATCTGCTTACCATAGTGGCTGACTGAAGGAAGAAGTGGCAAGACTGAGGACTGGTAAGGAATGTGAAAGGGAGTTGGATTTGAGGAAGCAGGCTCTTCAAACGTCTTGGCAATATTCCTCCAGGTAAATTCAGAGCTGGGATAATGTCAAAGAGTAATGTTGTCCATCCTAAGAAGACAGGAAGTTGTGCTTTGCATACAGTTGAAAGCATCCTTTCCATGATATTCTTATTCCTTGCGTCAGTATTTCTATCTTTGCCTTTCTCCAGAATTTTTGAGCATTTCCCCATTCCTACATACTGCAAGGATCTCTGTAACATAATCTTCTCTCCTCTGTTGAATGGCCATGCTAGACTGTGTAATGAGCCATTGCTCAAATATATTCTGGTTTAACTCAGTAACTTTTTTAAAAGCAAAGTATTGAGGCATTCTGGTGTGATTAATATCAGGCGAAATCAAAACCTGTGTTTCCATTCTGTGCAAATTTTACTATTGGAAGAAATGTCCTTAATATTTTTTTCTAGTTCAGATGAAAAACTTTTTTATTTTGGATGTGAAACAACATTTTTGGTTTAGGTTGAGTCAGTTAAGCATTTTATTTTCAGTATTATTTTAATTCACATTTATCTCTGAACTGAAGTTTCTAATATTATAGTAGTATAAAGAGTATTAGATTTTAGGAACATAATATCACCATAATGTCACATACATCATCATTATGAAATAATACCTTAGCAGAGGGAGGAGACCCAAGAAGCAGGGGCAATGGATGCAGGTCCCTGTTAGGAGGCAAGGGAAACTCCTCACAGCTCCCATCACCTTTCCAGTTGCCCTTGCAAAACAAATATGGGGCGCTGGAAGCTGAGGGTGAGGCAAATGAGTAGGCAAAAGAGGCACTATCGGGGGGTTGCCTAAAACAAAACAGCCTGCCCCCTGCATCAGGACTTGTTCCCTAAAAAAAAGAGGAGAGTATGTTGTTATTGGTGATTCCCTTCTGAGTGGAACAGAGGGCCCCTGTTGTCAGCCATCCTCCTCCTCCCACAGGGATCATAAAATCATAGAATTGTTAGGGTTGAAGGACCTCAGGATCATCTAGTTCCACCCCTCTGCCATGGGCAGGGACACCTCACACTAGATCGGTTCCCAATGCCACATACAGCTTTGCTTTAAAAACCTCCAGGGATGAGCTTCTACCAGCTCCCTGGCAACATGTTCTAGTGCCTCACCAGCCTCATGGTGAATAACTTCTTCCTAACTCCAATCTGAATTTACCCCATTTCTATTTTTGTTCCATTCCCCCTAGTCCTATCACTACCTGACACCCTAAAAGTCCTTTTGTAGGCCCCCTTCAGATTATGGAAGACCACTATTAGGTCTTCTCAGAGCCTTCTTTTCTCCAGACTGAATAGCCCCAACTCCCTCAGTCTGTCCTCATAGGAGAGTTGCTCCAGCCCTCTGATCATCCTCGTGGCCCTCTCTGGACATGTTCCAGCACCTCCAGATCCTTCCTGTAATAGGGCTCCTGAAATGGATGCTCCAGAACTGGGTGCAGTACTCCAGGTGGGTCTCACCAGAGCAGAGTAGAGGGGGAGAATCACCTCCCTTGACCTGTTGTCTGTGCTTCTCTTGATACAGCCCAGGATGTGTTTGGCTCTGTGGGCTGCAATGTACACTCATGCGCTCATGTTGAACGTCTCAACCACCAGCCCCCCCCAGCTGGTCCTTGCTCTGGCTGCTGCTTCTGCTGGCTCTTTGCTGACCTCAGCTGCATTTCTTTGTTTTGGCTAAGTCTAACAAACAATCTCTGCTCTTTCTCTTGTCCCTTTGTGTCCAGGTGGTTAGAGGGAAGTGGTCAGGGAACAGGAAGCTATTAGCTCCCCTGTTTTTTTGGCCAGGTGGTTCTTGTGCTGCTTATAAATTGTAAATACCTGTAATATTGTATCTTTGTATATATTCATTGCATTTTAGGTTGTAGTTTTGCTTGTAATACATCTTTCTTTGCTTCCACCTGGGCTGGGCTGCAATTCAATGTTGGGGGGACTTTTCAACCCACCACATTACAATAATTGGCACCCAGAGTAGGGCTCAAACCCCACAACCCTGAGATTAAGAGTCTCATTCTCTACCGACTGAGATAGCTGGAACGGAAGACAAACTGAAAGGTGGACTATGGAACTTTATTTACTCATTATTGTGGATATTGTTTCAGATTAGATGGATAGTATTAGCAACCAATGGAATCATTTAGAAAGGGTGGATATCTCACTTTCTTTTCACTTCCTTGCTCTGACAGATAGTAGGCTCTGCTTCTGCTGGCTCTTTGCTGACCTTGGCTGTGTTCTTTGTTTTGGCTAAGTATTAACAAACAATTATCTGCTCTTTATCTTTTCACTTTGTGTCCAGGAGGTTAGAGGGAAGAGGGCAGGGAAGGGAAGCTATTAGCAACTCCCCTGGCTTTTGGCCAGGGCGGTTCTTTTACTGTTTATAAATTGCAAATACCTGTAAATATTGTGAATACTGCAGATTTTGTATATCATTCATTGCATTTCGTTTTCATTGCCTTTCATTTTAGATTGTAGTTTTGCTTGTAAATACAGCTTCATTTGCTTCCACTGGGCTGGTCTGGCAATTTAATGTTGGGGGAAATGTTCAACCCACCACAGAAGGCTGGACCTACTTAAGAAAGAATTTTGAAGGCACAGAACAGCTGTCCCAATGTGCCTGAAGATGGTAGACAGCTCACCTGGATGGGCAATGAGCTTCTGAATGAATTAAGGGAAAAATAAAGGTGTATCATGTTTGGAAAAAGGGGAGGTGACCTAGGAAATGTTTAAGGATGTTGCTAGGTGATGTAGGAAAAAGATTAGAGAGGCAAAACCCCATTTAGAAGTTAGACTGGCCACTTCTGTGAAGGACAATAAAAAAGCTTTTATAAATATTATGGCAAAAGGAGGGGCAAGGACAACCTCTACTCCTTAGTGGACATGGAGGGAAATATACTAGCAAATGATGAAGAAAAGGCAGAGGTACTTAACACCTTCTTTGCCTCAATTTTCAATAGTAGGATAGGTTGTCTTCCAGACCTCTGGCCTCCTGAGCTGGCAGATGGAATCAGGGAGCAGTATAGTGCCCCTGCAATTCAGGAGGAAGCAGTTAGAGACCTGCTGAGACACTTGGATCCTCACAAGTCAATGGAACTGGATGGTATCCCCTAGGGTACTGAAAGAGGTGGCAGATGAGCTGACCAAGCCACTCTCCATCATTTTTGAGCAGTCCTGGCTCACTGAGAGGTCCCAGATGACATGGCCAACATGATACCCATCCAAGAAGGACTGGAAGGAGGAATCAGGGAATTACAGGCCTGTCAGCCTGATCTCAGCACCGGGCAAGACTATGAAATAGGTCATCTTGAGTGCGATCACACAGCACATACAATATGGCCAAGGGATCAGCCTAGCCAGCATGGATTTAGCAGGCGCAGGTCCTGCCTGACCAACCTGATCTCCTTCTATGATCACGTGACCCACCTGTTGGATGTGGGGAAGGCTGTGGATGTGGTCTACCTGGACTTCAGCAAGGCCTTAGATACCGTCCCCCACAGCAACTCCTGGCCAAGCTGTCAGCCCATGGCTTGGACAGCAGCGCTCTGAGCTGGGTTAGGAACTGGCTGGACGGCTGAGCCCTGAGAGTGGTGGTGAATGGTACCACATCCAACTGGCAGCCAGTCACTAGTGGTGTCCCCCAGGGATCATTGCTGGGTACCATCCTGTTGAATATCTTTATTGATGATCTGGATGAGGGGATTGAGTCCATCATCAGTAAGTTTGCAGATGACACCAAGCTGGGAGCAGGTGTTGATCTGTTAGAGGGTAGGAGAGCTCTGCAGAGGAACATTAACAGGCTGGACAGATGGGCAGAGTCCAATGGAATGGGATGTAACAAGTCAAAGTACTGGATTCTACACTTTGTCCACACCAACCCTATGCAATACCACAGGATGGAGACAGAGTGGCTGGAGAGTGGCCAGTTAGAAAGGGACCTGGGGGTGCTGGTTGATAGTAGCTGAACATGAGGCAGCAGTGTGCCCACATGGCCAAGAAGGCCAATGGGATCCTGGCCTGTATCAGGAATAATGTGGCCAGCAGAACAGGGAGGTCATTCTGCCCCTGTACTCAGCACTGGTTAGGCCACACCTTGAGTCCGGTGTCCAGTTCTGGGCCCCTCAGTTTAGGAAAGATGTTGAGTTACTTGAATGTGTCCGGAGTAGGGCAACAAAGCTGGTGAAGGGTCTGGAGCACAAGCCCTATGAGGAGTGACTCAGGGATCTAGGGTTGCTTAGCCTGGAGAAGAGGAGTCTCAGGGAAGGCCTTATTGCTGTCTACATCTACCTGAAGGGTGGTTGTAGCCAGGTGGGGGTTGGTCTCTTCTCCCAGGCAACCAGCACCAGAACAAGAGGACACAGTCTCAAGCTGCACCAGGGGATGTTTAAGCTGGATGTTAGGAAGAAGTTCTTCATAGAAGAGTGATTGGCCATTGGAATGAGCTGTCCAGGGAGATGGTGGGTCAATGTCCCTGGAAGCGTTTAAGAAAAGACTGGATGAGGCACTTAGTACCATGGTCTAGTTGATTAGTTAGGGTTGGACGATTGGTTGGACTTGATGATCTTGGAGGTGTCTTCCAACCTCATCGATTCTGGTATTCTGTGGAGATGTTTAAAAAAGTATGTAGACATGGCACATCAGGACATGGTTTAATGACCATGGTGGTGTCAGGTCAACATCTATCTGGACTTGACAATCTTAGAGGTCTTTTCCAACCAAAACAACGCTATGCTTTATTTGGCTGAATATACCTACATGCCACTAAAATCTGTGGAAACCTATTTAGAAGTTATACATCACTTGCTAAATATACCTTTACATCATCACTATGCGAAAGGAACTGTCACTTAAAAGTTGAAGTTTTGCTTTATGTCTTTTAAAATACATACTAATTTCTTATGAATATGTGTGTTTACAGTATACTCCATAATATACTGTAATTTACCAGGCAGACTATTGCTGCTTCACTGTACTTAACATAATAGCAATGATTAACCGTGTTTGTGGATATTTTCTGCACTTTGATATTGCAGCAGCTGAGTGGCTGAAACTTCATGAAGAACTTTAAAGTTAGCATATAATAACTTTTTTTATTATTATTTTTGGTTTTCCTCCTAGGCATAGATTCAGATCATAATTTAGGATTAAGGTTCTCCAACATATATGCACATAGAAGAATATAAAGCGATCTTGACTCAGGAATGACACCTGGAAATTAATGGAAGATGTAGATGTAGTGTATTCCAGAATTCAACAAGCTGATGACTGGACCCTGAGCACAGAAGAAGTATTCCCTTAGAATTCTGTTCAGTTGAAATGTGTCCCTTCAAAAAATAATAAAAATTGTTCAATTTACTTGACACTTATCAAAAATTTTAGATGACAGGCATCATTCCTCAAAATATTCCACCTACTAAGATCTAATCAATCTGTTCAATATACTGTTGATAATTTGCATAGCAGACTACTTCAGTCCATATTTCCCTTGTATTTTCTCATCATCAACATTGAGCAATCATCAAATTTTTTTAAAAGTAATTTTATCTTTCCCTTGATGACATTGGTGCATGGAAAAAAAAAAAAGATTAAAAAGATGATGACAAAAGACAAGGAGAATTTGCATGCCAGTCTTAGGCTATTTTTTTAGGAAAAGGAGAGAGAAAGCATACTTTTAGAATAGATAGAATAGAATAGAATAGAATAGAATAGAATAGAATAGAATAGATCAGGTTGGAAAGACCTTCAAGATCATCATGTCCAACCCATCAACCAATCCACCCACCTAAACAACTAAACCATGGCACCAAGCACCACATCAAGTCTCCTCCTAAACACCTCCAATGAAGGTGACTCCACCACCTTCACAGGCAGCCCTTCCAATGGGCAATCACTCTCTCTGTATAGAACTTCCTCCTACATCCAGTCTAAACCTCCCCTGTCACAGCCTGAGGCTGTGCCCTCTTGTTCTGGTACTGACTGCCTCAGAGAAGAGACCAACCTGCGCCTGTCCACAACCTCCCTTCAGGTAGTTGTAGAGAGCAATAAGGTCACCCCTGAGTCTCCTCTTCTCCAGGCTAAGCAACCCCAGCTCCCTCAGCCTCTCCTCATAGGGCTTGTGTTCCAAACCCCTCACCACCTTTGTTGCCCTTCTCTGGACACATTCCAGCAAGTCAACATCCTTCCTAAACTGAGGGGCCCAGAACTGGTCCTTTTAGCATACAGGATAACAAATTTGAAGTTCTCTGATCAACCACAGAACTCAGAAGGAGGGTGGTCTCTTCCAAACCTTAATTTTGTTTTTTTCATGTGGGAATTATATTAATTATTTTGATGTAGATGTCTAGGTATAGAGGTTTGAAGATTTTTGAACCTTATGGATACATCTCTAATTAATTTATTATTCAATTAGTTGTTAATTTTAGGTAAGGAAATCATGAGAGTAATTATAACTCCTGAGATATGAGAATGGATTTCCATTTGATATGCATTTTTCATTCTTTTAACATTCCTCTGCCTCACCTCTTATATTCTCATTATCAGCATTAACATACGTGTGTGCTATATGTTATACAATCAGCTGGGATTTGCCTGTGTGTCTGCACATTGTGGGCCACTGTAAAGTGGTATATACATGCTTTGGAATTTGAGAAAACCAGTCCAGAAATAAAAATGCATGAAACAATGGAATTTAATAGTACAGAAAAATGGCCTAATTAATTTTCCCCTAGATTAATTTTCTCTATTTGTTCTTCAAGATAGATCCCGAAAAGACATTGACTTTTACTTTAGATATCTGTGTATTAGTCTGGGGAAGGCTGTGGATGTAGTCTACCTGGACTTCAGCAAGGCCTTTGATACTGTCGCCCACAGCAAACTCCTGGCCAAGCTGTCAGCCCATGACTTAGACAGGAGCACTCTGTGCTGAGTTAGGAACTGGCTGGAGGGCCAAGACCAGAGAGTGGTGGTGAATGGTGCCACATCCAGCTGGTAGCCAGTCACTTGTGGTGTCCCCCAGGGATCTGTGCTGGGCCCCATGCTCTTTAATGTATTTATCAATGATCTGGATGAGGGGATTGAGTCCATCATCAGTAAGTTTGCAGATGACACCAAGCTGGGAGCAGATATTGACCTGTTAGAGGGTAGGAGAGCTCTGCAGAGGGACCTTGTCAGGCTGGACAGAGGGTAGAGTCCAAGGGCATGAGATTTAACACATCCAAGTGCCGGGTTCTACACATTGGCCACAAAAACCCCATGCAGTGCTACAGGCTGGGGTCAGAGTGGTCAGCAGAGAGGGACCTGGGGTGATGGTGAGTAGTAGGCTGAACATGAGCCAGCAGTGTGCCTAGGTGCCAAGAAGCCAACGGCATCCTGCCTGTATCAGGAAGAGTGTGGCCAGCAGGAACAGGGAGGTCATTGTGCCCCTGTACTCAGCACTGGTTAGGCCACACCTTGAGTCCGGTGTCCACTTCTGGGCTCCTGTTGCTGGAATGTGTCCAGAGAGGGCAACAAAGCTGGTGAGGGTTTTGGAGCACAAGCCCCTTAGCCTGGAAAAGAGGAGGCTCCGGGCAGATTTTATTGCTGTCTATAACTACCTTAAGGGAGGTTGTAGCCAGGTGGGGATTGGTCTCTTCTCCCAGGCAACCAGCACCAGAACAAGAAGACACAGTCTCAAGCTGTGCCAGGGAGTTTAGACTGGATGTTAGGAAGAAGTTCTTCATAGAAAGAGTTATTGGCCATTAGACCCGAACCAACAAACAAAAACTGCCCCAAGCTGCCAATCCCCTGCCACTTAATCAAAATACAATATTTCAATTTAGGTAATTTACCAAATTAACAATGGTTATGGGGATTTTTGACCATAGGGCAACAAAGGTTGTATTGCTGCCCAGAACTACTGTACAATTCCATGTGACTAAAACTCAGTCTGAGAGGATCTGCAGCAAAGCAAGTTTCATAAGAATTGCTGGTGTAGCTTTATCATTAAAATACTTTTTCAGTTTTCCAAAATCAGTGGAATCCATTTTATTGAAAAAAATGTATATACAAAAATCCTTAGTAGTCAGCTGAAAACTAAACATTTCAGAAAGCTTCAGGAGTCATATGGTAGGGGATACTGGCTACCCACTACACACAGTATCATGACTATGGGAAATTCTGTGATAAATCTGTTACTGACATCAGTGAAGGGCTATGTTGCCATCTCAGTTGTTTTCTGTTTATTAGAACCATAGATTAGGAGCCTTATTGAGATTTTCATATTAATTTGATCCTCATTTAGATGTTATTTGAAAATCTGCTGGTATGTATCTTGTGCTATTGCTAACCTACATTCTGCATTCTAATCTGCCTCTTAGTCCAGAGAAGGAAAGAGACTCAGTTCTTTTGAATATTCCTGTGTTGTGAAATGAGAGGCACAAATGCGGCCAAAATATCAACAGCTAGTGGATGGATCAGAAGGGGAGAGAGAGAAAATAGAGAGTCAGAGAGAGAACAGAGAGAGAGAAGAGGAAAGAAATTATTTTACCTCACCACTCATCCCCCCCAAGACAGCGTGAGTCTGTGGAGGAAAGGTGCTGCAGGACATGTCGGGTCTCTAGAGAAAGGGTGCTGGGGCTTTGGCTGTAGAAGAGATGTGGTCCTCTAGGCAGCCTTTTCAGCTCCATGAGTTGCGGCAGGCAGAACTTAGGGCATGGAGAGAGGGTTCTGCTTCTTCCAGGCTCCATGGTGATGTCTCTGTCATTTTTCCTCTCCTTGTATTCTCTCAGTTTTTCTTCATCTGTGTTTTCCTTCTCCACGGCATTGTCCTTCTGTGTTTTTCTTCTCTTTAGCCAGTAGTTGCTCAAATCTTTTATACTGTTTTTAGTCCTTAGGTATGTGTCCAAGTATTGTCCCCCAGGAAATCAGGGGCCAGGTGGTGAATCCATTGTCTCACCATCCTCCCTTTCCGGGCACCTGATGGGTGGAGATGATTTGTCTTATGCATGTTCCCGAAGGTGGCCTTGGTCCATTGTTGTCAAGCCAGCTGTGGTCCAGTGAGCAATGTTATCTTTGCACCTTCCCTGCAGTCGTTCCAGTGTCTCTGCCCAATACACATCAGCTATTGTCTGGGTAAGCAGCAAAGGTGATTTTATCTTTGTTGAGTCACATCAGGAGAGACAAGCTTTAGAATCTCACACTCTTGTATTTTTTCTGCAAAATCTAGATACATAAACTAGTCCCAAAAGTTAAAAAGAACCTTCAAGACTATCTTTAGATAACCTGCATATGTAATATATTCTGCTACCTTCTTTGCAGTTCTTTAAAGCAGAAAATCACTGTGTTGTGTCACAGAGGCTAATGAAACTAATATAACAACCCAATTTAAAAATCATAGGATCATAGAAACACAGAATGGTCGAGGTTGGAAAGGACCTCTGAAGGTCAACTAGTCCAACCCCCTCTGCAGTAAGCAGGGGCATATAGAATAGAATAGAATAGAATAGAATAGAATAGAATAGAATAGACCAGACCAGGTTGGAAGAGACCTTCAAGATCATCACGTCCAACCTATTATCCAACACCACCTAATCAACTAAACCATGCAACCAAGCACCCTATCAAGTCTCCTCCTGAACACCTCCTGACGGCGACTCCACGACCTCCCCAGGCAGCCCATTCCAATGGGCAATCACTCTCTCTGTGTAAAACTTCCTCCTAACCTCCAGCCTAACCTCCCCTGATGCAGCTTGAGACTGTGTCCTCTTGTTCTGGTGCTGGCTGCCTGGGAGAAGAGACCAGAATAAACCAGTTGGAAAGACCTTTGAGATCATCGACTCCAACCTATCATCCAGCACTAGCTAATCAACTAAACCATGGCACCACATCAGGATGCCCAGAGCCCTGTCAAGCCTCACTTTGAATATTTCCATGGATAGGGCCCCAACCATGTCCCTGGGCACCCTGTTCCAGTGTTCCACCACCCTCATAGTAAAGAACCTGTTTCTAACATTCATCTAAATCTGCTCTTTTTTAGTTTTAAGCCATTGCCCCTCTACCTACAGGCCTTTGTAAACAGTCTCTCCATCCTTCTTGTAGGCCCCCCTCAGGCTGCTATATAACCATATTGATTTAAGATATATGATTATAAGTTTGATGTCACAAACTTTAGTCATCAGTGTAACATTTATGATTCAATAGCCCTATTGTGTTTCAGAATTAGCTTCTTGTTCTGTGTTAGAATCTAAGATGAATGTGTATATTAAAACCTCCTGTATTCACATTGTATAAACATGCAAGAGCATTTTTAATAAAGTTCTTTATATCACCTTTCATTCCTTTCTATTACTTTCACGAGTAATATACCTAAAGAGAGATCACCTGTGGAGATCGAACCTGAATCTTTTAATATGAGGATTCTTCCATTTGAAGTAAAGCAACTTGTTCTGGCAATAATACTTGCAGATGGTATTCTTGTGTAAAAGTAAGATCATATAGCTTTTAATTACTTTGGAGATTAGTCTTTCAGGATTGATTGAAGGAATTATTACACTTATAGCTACATCCAAAGGGTACTGGTTGGATTTGTCATAAGTTTGATTCCTGTTGTGGCCCTGTTGTGAAGCCTGTTACTGGCTTACAAAGAGAAAAATCAGGCATCCTGGCCTGTATCAGGAACAGTGTGGCCAGCAGGAGCAGGGAGGTCACTGTGCCCCTGTACCTTGAGTACTGTGTCCAGTTCTGGGCCCCTCAGTTTAGGAAAGATGTTGACTTGCTGGAACATGTCCAGAAAAGGGCAACAAAGCTGGTCAGGATTTGGAGCACAAGCTGTATGAGGAGAGGCTGAGGGAGCTGGGGTTGCTTAGCCTGGAGAAGAGGAGGCTCAGAGGAGACCTTATTGCTCTCCACAACTACCTGAAGGGTGATTGTAGCCAGGTGGGGGTTGGTTTCTTCTCCCAGGCAACCAGCACCAGAACAAGAGGACACAGTCTCAAGCTCCACCAGGGGATGTTTAAGCTGGATGTTAGGAAGAAGTTCTTCATAGAAATAGTGATTGGCCATTGGAATGGGCTGCCCACAGAGGTGGTGGATTTGCCATCACTGGAGGTGTTTAGGAAGAGACTGGATGGGGTGCCTGGTGCCATGGTTTAGTTGATTAGCTAGTATTGGATGATTAGTTGGACTCAATGATCTCAAAGGTCTTTTCCAACCTGGTTAATTCTATTCTATTCTATTCTATTCTATTCTATTCTATTCTATTCTATTCTATTCTAATATTCTGTATCTCTTGAAGTATGTTCATGTATATCATTGCAGATGTTGAGATGTTGGCAGCAGGGGGCTGCAAGGCCCTCTGTGAGCTGGTTCCAGACAGTTCTAGATGGCTCTCACAGATCCATCAAAGGGCACAAATGAGCCCTCAGCCAACATGGTGTTGCCTTGGGGAAAAAATACTTAAGAAAGGGCTAAATGCTGCACAGCCAAGATAGAAATGAGGAAAATGAGTCTTGTTCAACATCTTTGTGGGTGACATGGACAGTGGCATTGAGTGCACCCTCAGCAAGTTTGCTGATGACACCAAGCTGTGTGGTGCAGTAGACAGGCTGGAGGGAAGGGATGCCATCCAGAGGGACCTTGACAGGCTGGAGAGGTGGGCACAGGCCAACCTCATGAGCTTCAACAAGACCAAGTGCAGGGTCCTGCATCTGGGTCGAGGCAATCCCAGGCACAAATACAGGTTGGGCAGTGACTGGCTGGGGAGCAGCCCAGAGGAGAGAGACTTGGGGGTGCTGGTGGACGAGAAGCTCAACATGAGCTCTCAATGTGCACTTGCAGCCCAGAAAGCCAATCAGATCCTGGGCTGCATCAGGAGAAGTGTGGCCAGCAGGTCAAGGGAGGTGATTCTCCCCCTCTACTCAGCTCTGGTGAGACCCCACCTGGAGTACTGCGTCTGTTGTGAAGAGGGTTATTAAATTTATTGAATATGAAATATGAATATGAAAATAGTAATTTTATTAATTATCAAATTATTAATAACCGATGAATCAACAACTTATATACATGTTCTAGTGCACGTTCGTGAAATACATTCCATAAATGGCTTAGTGTTGTGATCAGAACTTAATTAAACTATCTACAACTATTTGTATGTTTGTATAATGAAGAGTGCAGTTCCGCCGCTTGGCCACTAGTTGGCGACTCGGCGGATACGCGGGTGGTTTCTGCCTATATACAACAATATTGCAATCTTTCTGTGCATCAGCGATGACTGCTACACGCGGATGCTTTGAACTGAGTGCTAGTGGGTGGAAAGCACGTGAAAGGTACTCTGTAGCTGTTGTTTGTAGCGAGGTGAGGGTCCGGCTGACGACTGCCGCTGGACTGATTCCTAGTCGGGTTCGGTCCGTGGGGTCGGCCCTGGAAGTCGGCTCGCACGGCAGGGCGGGGCGACGGTTGCCGGTAGGCGGGTTCAGAGGTTCCCGGTCGGGCAACAATAGCTATGGGGTCGGCCTCGTGGCGACGGATCTCGGGGCTGAGGTAAACAGCCTCGGAGAGAGAAAGCGGCTGCGCTGAGCTGCGTCTTCTCCGTTTCTGGCCTTAAAGGCACAGCGGGACGATCGGGGTAGTCCCGGGCTTGGTGCAGTATAGGCACCACCAATGCTTTAGTCTTCCCTGCGGTCACAGGGCTTGGAGCGGCACACGTGGCGGCTCTCCTCCCGCTATGGCGGGGCTAGGTATATGCGGACTTAGTCTCTAGTGCTAAAGTCCCTTCTCCCCGACAACTGGGCAGATCTTACCCTCGGGGGCTGGTCCAGTCCTCCGGTAGCACGGTGGGCTTTCCCGGTCGGTACGACTGGCTGTGGCGACGCTGGCTTCTCGGGCTCAGCGAAGGTCCTCCCTCTGGGGTGATCCTCAGGATCAGAGTGCTTCTCACGATGCAGAGGCGTCAGTATGCGTGCATGTGTGGTAGAAGCTAATAATAATAAGCTCAATAGCAGAGGCTGCGGCTCGAGAGCTCCTCTCTCGAGCGAGTACAGAGACAAAGTGAAGAGGGGGCAAGTTGTTTACCACCAGGGGTAATACTTATAGATTCCTCGAGGCTGGATTTGGCCAATGGGCACTCTCATAGGCAACTGGCTTCAGCCTATAGAAAGCGTGAAGCTGGAAATATGCCCATATTTGGTGTTTGCACACGCACTGCATACGCTCAGTGCGTGCTGGCCTGGCTAATGCCTTGGCTTTTGTTCTCCTCCTGAAGGAGGGGAAACTTGTCCACATGCAGGGACCAGATAGGCAGAATGTGCCTTCACCACAGCGTCCAGTTCTGGAACACCTATTACAAGAGGGATCTGGAGGTGCTGGAGCGTGTCCAGAGAAGGGCCACGAGGATGATCAGAGGGCTGGAGCACCTCTCCTATGAGGACAGACTCAAGGAGTTGGGGCTGTTCAGTCTGGAGAAGAGAAGGCTCCAAGGTGACCTCATTGTGGCCTTGCAGTATCTGAAGGGGGCCTACAAGAAGGCTGGGGAGGGACTTTTCAGACTATCAGGGGGTGATAGGACTAGGGGGAATGGGATGAAGCTGGAGGTGGGGAGATTCAGGCTAGACGTGAGGAGGAAGTTCTTCACCGTGAGGGTGGTGAAGGCCTGGAATGGGTTGTCCAGGGAGGTGGTTGAGGCCCGTCCCTTGAGGTGTTTAAGACCAGGCTGGACGAGGCTCTGGCCAGCCTGATCTAGGGTAGAGTGTCCCTGCCCATGGCAGGGGGGTTGGAAGTAGATGATCCTTGTGGTCCCTTCCAACCCTAACTGAAACTATGAAACTATGAAACTATGAAAATAAGCGTGTGAAATATCCCTGCAAACATCAAGGTCAAAGAAGCAGGAAGAGAAGAGATGTCCCACAAAACAGAGCAGAAACTTCCCTGCAGATCAAGGGAGAAATCACAGTGGAGCCAATTCAGCCTTAACAACTGTAGCTCAGGAAGGGGCCACTCGGGAGCATGGGAACACGTGGGAAAGAAGCAGCAGCAGCAAAGAGGAACTTTTATGAACAGACCACAGTCCCCATTCCCCATTGCCCTGATACTTCACTCCAGACGGTGAGGAGGCTGAGGAATCAGGAATGAAGCAGTGAAGCTGAGCCGGGGAAAAAGGGGCAGATCCGAAAAGTATTTCTAATTTTGGAGTGGGGTTTCTTGTTTTGTTTTGTTTCAGGTTTTTTGACCATCCAATTCTATTTTTAATAAATGGACAGTAATTTAAGCTCATTTTTTCTATATGGAGTCTGTTTTGCTCGTGACAGAGACTCGTAAGCAAATCCCCAGCCTTTATCTTGACCCCTGAGAGATTTCACTTTATTTTCTCCCCCTGCCCTGTCAAGGAGGAGGAGGAGTAAGAGAGCAGCTGGGTGAGCATCTGCCAGCTGGCCAAGGTCAACCCACTGCCACGTGTGCTACTAATATTTTATATTTAAAACAAACAAACAAAACAATTACAATGCAGTTATCAAATTAATATTGTTTTAGTTAATGTCAAAAGCTCACTGTAATTATATTAATTTTTTGTGTTGTTGTAAGACCAAACTGCATCATAATTAAACTAAAGTTCTGCACAAATATCCTGATGATCCTAGAGTGTCTTACAGTTTTCTAATGAATAGTGTCTTTCAATCATAAAAGAAACATTTGAGGATTGCTTTCCATACATCAATTAAAAACTTAATTAAATTTATCTGTTAAATTAGAGTTAAAAAGAGATATCTGGGCCAGATTCCCAAGTAAATCAGTATAACTCTCGTGCATAGATCAGAACTCATTTGTTCTAGATGGTGTCTGACACAAAGTATCTATTTCTAGTTCAAGGTTATAAACTTCATTTTGTTAGAAATTAAAACACAGACAGGATAAACATTTCAAAAGTGACAATTAACCTACAAATGGAATAACAACTAAAGTTTGTTAATTCAGGACAGGTAAGATGGAACAACTGATTTAAGTCAAAGATGCAGTATAAATCAAAATATTCCATAGTGTGACCTGTAACTCAGTTGATAATGAATTAGAATATTGGGAATTAAAATATTACATAGTTGGTTTAAGAGTATTCACCCCATGGGTTGCCATGTAAAAGAGAATGTTGATTTACTGACTACAACATAATTAAATTATGCTTGAAAATCCACAGCACTGTAATTGCCAATCTAGTTTGCTGCACAACTTTCTCAGTATTACAATACAAAACATTAGTCCAGAGCAGGTAAAATTGTTCTTGCAACTCTTTGTGGTTACTGAAGCTGGAGGGCCGAGCCCAGAGAGTGGTGGTTAATGGTGCCACATCCAGCTGGAGGCCAGTCACCAGTGGTGTCCCCCAGGGATCAGTGCTGGGCCCCATCCTCTTTAATATCTTCACTGATGATCTGGATGAGGGGATTGAGACAGTCATCAGCAAATTTGCAGATGACACCAAGTTGGGAGTAGGTAGAGGGTAGAAGGACTCTGCAGAGGGACCTTGACAGACTGGACAGATGGGCAGAGTCCAATGGGATGGCATTCAACAAGTCCAAGTGCCTGGTGCTGCACTTTGGCCACAACAACCCCATGCAGAGCTACAGGCTGGGGTCAGAGTGGCTGGAGAGCTCCCAAACAGAGAGGAACCTGGGGGTACTGATTGACAGCTGGCTGAACATGATCCAGCAGTGTGCCCAGGTGGCCAAGAAGGCCAACAGCATCCTGGCCTGCATTAGGAATAGTGTGGCCAGCAGGAGCAGGGAGGTCATTGTGCCCCTGTACTCTGTATTGGTTAGGCCACACCTTGAGTACTGTGTCCAGTTCTGGGCCCCTCAGTTTAAGAAGGACATGGAGACACTTGAACGTGTCCAGAGAAGTGCAACAAGGCTGGTGAGAGGCCTTGAGCACAAGCCCTATGAGGAGAGGCTGAGGGAGCTGGGATTGTTTAGCCTGGAGAAGAGGAGGCTCAGGGGGTGACCTCATTGCTCCCTACAACTACCTGAAGGGTGGTTGTAACCAGGAAGGGGTTGGCCTCTTCTCTCTAGCAACCAGCACCAGAACAAGGGGACACAGTCTCAAGCTGCACCAGGGGAAGTTTAGGCTGGAGGTGAGGAGAAAGTTCTTCACCAAGAGAGTCATTCGTCATTGGAATGGGCTGCCCAGGAAGGTGGTGGAGTCCCCATCCCTGGAGGTGTTCAAGAAGGGATTGGAAGTGGCACTTGGTGCCATGGTCTAGTCATGGAGTCTGTGGTGACAGGTTGGACTTGATGATCTTTGAGGTCTCTTCCAACCTTGACGATACTGTGATATTTTATATTGTTTTGCTCAGGAATGTATCACACCATTTTTTTAAATTATTTTTTTATCTACAATGAACCAATAAGCCAATGTTTCTTTTAAGATAACAGCAACAGTTAATATATAGCAATGTCTTTATTGATTTCTTCCAGCTGATCTTCAATTAGTACTGCTCTGTAATTTAACATAATCATTGCAGGCTTTTCTAGAATGTGAAACAGAACTGAGGCAGAAAACAGCAGAGAAGGAGGGAGTATTAATTGCAAGGCTCATAACACAACGCCTGCCAGAAACAAATACATCTTTTTGGGTTTTCCCCAAGTAGGCAGAAGCAAACCCAAAAGGATTTGATCTAGGTAAAATAAATGATCTAGATAAAATTAATGAAAAACTGTTATTTCTGCTTATGAGAAGGAAGGGAAACAATGAAACTGTGGAAGAAAATGGAGTCCAACTTGATAGTTTAATTCTTCAACACCAGGAGTTCATGAATACAGCCCAGGACTTGCAAATGTGATACTAAATGCTAGACTGACTGCAGAGGATTAGTCCCTAGTTCTGAGCCTTATCCATGAGACTCTTTTCTTAAATTTATTTATTTGTTCTCTGTCTTAAAAAAACAAAAGTCATGGAAAAAGAAGTACTGAAGTGATAATTCAAGGTATCTGTCTTCACCCTATGTACAGATTTCTCCCATTCATTATTGCCACCCTGTCTGTTCTCAATATAGAGAAAGGTAAATGAAGATGTGTTCCTGAATTTTGGAGAACAGGGGCTTGCTTCCATGTGTTCCTCCTTAAGAAGACATGCTTATAGAGAATTCCTTAAAAGAACTAGAGCCTGAGTTCTTCTCCTTGTTTCTCTCCTCCTCTATGTCATTTCTGCACTAATCTAAAAGAGGAAGTTGAACAAAATCTTCCTTGACTGGCAGAGACTGTACTCTGAAACTCAGGTAAATATTCTCATCACTTAATTTTTATATGAAAATGAAAGCTGATCTCTTTCCTGTGACCTCTTAAATGAAAGCAGCTACATTTGCCCTGTTTAGTAAGCGCCAGTCTTAACTGTGTGCTCCTAAGAAACCCTAGTAGCTGAAGCGCTTCTAATTAAATGTAAAAAGTACTAGTTTCTGAAATCTGATAGGATTTCAGCATCCTGTATGTTCAGTTTTCCAGATTGAAATCTTTCATCTTAGGGTTTTCAATTTGAAGGACCTATTTCCTGGCATCCAAATCCTTTCTTAGATCTGGCTGTATTTTTGCACAGTATACTGTTATGCATCTTTGCACAGTTATGGCTAGCCTTACCAGCCTGTATGGCTCGAAATTTTGTGAGTTTGAACCTAACCCAGACTCATCCTCATTTTCCCTCTTTTTTTTTTTTTTTTTTTTGGCAGGCCAGCTATGTCATTCTGAGATCAAACCACTGGCTGATACCAAAAGCATTATTAATGCCAGGTCAGGTAGCTTCCTTTGGAGTCAGTGGAGTTACTAGCTGAGATGCTAATTCTAGCTTCCCCTTTCAGTCAATGAAAAGCTTGCCTCTTCAGTATAAAATACATCGTATACTAACGCATACATATCGAATGAGTCAGAAAAGTGACTGTGAGAGAGTATGGTTCTCTCTGGCTTAGACAACCCCCATCATCTATATCTGGCCAGAATAGATCTCAAAAATGGTTTTATAAAATCAATTTATAATAGAATCATAGAATCAAAGAATTAATAAGGTTGGAAAAGACATCAGAGGTCATCAAGTCCAACCTGTCACCACAGACCTCATGACTACTAAACGATGGCTTCAAGTGCCATGTCCGATCCCTTTTTGAACACCTCCAGGGATGGTGATTCCACCACCTCCCTGGGCAGCCCATTCTAATGGCTAACAACTCTCCCTGTGAAGAACTTTCTCCTCACTTCGAGCCTAAACTTCCCCTGGCACAGCTTGAGACTGTGTCTTCTTGTTCTTGTGCTGATTGCCTGGGAGAAGAGACCAACCCCCACCTGGCTACAACCTCCCTTCAGGTAGTTGTAGACAGCAATAACGTCTCCCCTGAGCCTGCTCTCCTCCAGGCTAAACCACCCCAGCTCCCTCAGCCGCTACTCATAGGGCTTGTGCTCGAGGCCTCTCACCAGCCTCATTGTCCTTCTTCAGACACATTCATGAGTCTCAATGTCCTTCTTTTGACATGGACAACATGTTTCCCAATGAGTCATTTATCTCCATTTTGCAAGAAAGTGACTGCTATGATGGCTATGAAGTTCTGAAGCAACCAAAATTATAAAGAATTCTCTAACTCTTCTCAGCATTAATTCTTTGAAGGTCTTACCATGACCCTAACACCCTGGACACTGCACCTGGTTAGGCAACGCCTCGAGTACTGTGTCCAGTTCTGGGCCCCTCAGTTTAGGAAAGATGTTGACTTGTTGGAGCGTGTCCAGAGAAGGGCAACAAAGTTGGTGAGGCACTTGGAACACAGGCCCTATGAGGAGAGGCTGAGGGAGCTGGGGTTGCTTAGCCTGGAGAGGAGGAGACTCAGGGGCGACGTTATTGCTCTCTACAACTACCCAAAGGGAGGTTATAGACAGGCAGAGGTTGGTCTCTTCTCCCAGGCAGCCAGTACCAGAACAAGAGGACAGAGTCTCAGGCTGTGCCACAGGAGGTTTAGGCTGGAGGTTAGGAGGAAGTTTTACACAGAGAGTGATTGCCCATTGGAATGGGCTGCCCGAGGAGGTCGTGGAGTCGCCGTCACTGGAGATTTTCAGGGGGAGACTTGATGGGGTGTTTGGTTGCATGGTTTGGTTGATTAGGTGGTGTTGGGTGATAGGTTGGACGTGATGATCTTCAGGGTCTCTTCCAACCTGGTTTATTCTATTCTATTCCAACACTTGACATTCTTTCTTTACTCCATGTCTTAGTGCAAATACTTCTGAACACAAGATTTTATTCATCTGGTAACAAATTTCACACACACAAAAAATATAAATTGAAGATGGCATATGATATTAAAACAAGCAGTTTCTGAAAGGGTGAAATCATGGCTTTTGTGAGTCCCTTCCGCTGTTCCCCTATATGCATATCTATCCTAAGAGATGGAAGATAACCGGAAATTTGTTTCTGGGCTCCTTAATATATGCATCATTCTCCATCCTTAGATTAGATCAGGAAAATATAAAATGTATTTGTAGATCCTTTTGAGGTGTTATGTACATTAAAAATGTATTATTTTTCTATTATGGAAAACACGGGGATAATTAATTTTTCCCCATCTCTTTAGCTAAAATGAGTTTAAATAGAATGTTAAATAAATTCTCTATGGCACAAACATGGTGTATATTTTTCATGAAATACAAATCAATTTTGTTGTCTGAAGATTACACTATCTTATTCTAGTTATGTTTGAAATTAATATGAAAATGCAAATATATTCAAATATTTTACTCTGATATATATATATATGAGTAAATAAATTGCTCAAAATAACTGCAGAGCATGTCTCCTTAAATTAAATAATTTAGAAATCTTTCCAATGTTCTAAATAAAAACATGTAATTCTTGTTCCATATTTACATAAATAGTCTGAATAATTGTTCTTTTAGCATGGTTACTGCATTGGTTGATTTGACTAAAATTAAATATGTATGAATTTCCTGCTATTCCCTAGGGCTCTCAGAAACAAGATGAATCTCAAGAGACTGGTTTAGACTTAAAATTTAAAGAAGAAAACCATTACAGACCCAAACATCTTTGAATCTATTTTCTGTTGTTGAAATATAATTTTCACCTCAAGTAAATACTTAATAAATAATTACTGCTTGGACATTTGCAAACAATGCCAAGATTAAGTAAATTATTTCTGTATCTATTTTTCAAGCTTTTAGACAGTTCTACATCCACCCAAACAAAAAGTGGGACTTGACTGATTTTAACTATATTGACTTTTTTGCAACATTGTTCACAGCGATGAATTAAAATTTTCCAATCCAGCTGGCCGAGTAACTAATTTTCAGTCTTAGTCTTGGAAATGCTATTCTTATAACACTGGCCTCCAGAAATAGCTATCTGCAGATAGCAATTTATAATAACTATTAATAGCAACATTTAAATAATACAAGTAACATTATGTTCGTGATGATAGGGAGTTAATAATTTGTTATGAGTGAAAGAATTTTGTGAACTATAATACAAGTATTATCACTGATGGACTTGATATTGCCATTGTTAGAAATGGTGAGTTTACACAGAAATCAATGGGTTTGCAAAGTATAGTAGCCTGTTAGAAGAACATGGATTTTTATGTCTGATAGCCTTCAGTATGTAATATATATGCCTCCTTTATTACCTGCTCATGCATTCTCAAGAATGCCTTAAAATACTGTGCATGCTGAAGCCATGACTGTACATGTACAGATCTTTGTCCTCCTACAGTTTATGGGATTATATAATTGATAACAACCCTATGTTGAATTTCCTGGGAACACTGAAATAGCTCTTAATGTCTTTTGAACAAAAAGTCTTACTCTTTTCGAGTATACTGTAGGCATATTCTGCAGAGTAATCATGTTCTTAATGGCAAGAGAACCAGATGGGAAGCTGGTCCAGTGTAACCTAGTAGAACCGTGCATCACTGCAGGTAAGGGATCTCATAGCTGAGATTGTTTATAACAGCTTTGTAAACCACTTCTTAAGTAATGATGATGCTTTCCAAAAGCATTTGAGCCATAAAAGGGGAGCCCAAATCCCCCAAAACAAACAAATAAACAAACAAATATGTTATGATTGTTATCAAGGCTCTTGGTCAAACTATAACCAGGTGTTAGAAACCATCTCCTGTTAACTTTGGTTATATACTTATGCATGTCAGTTACTTTGTTCCAAACTCTTCACATTTATACAAGTGAAAGGCAATTAATTTTAGCTTCAGGTCTCCATATAAAATAGATGATAAGGTTCTGGTAAGTAACACCTCTGCAGACCCCTCCTAAATTTTAGTATGTGACACACTGATGTAGAGAAATGTCTAACTAGCAGTAATAACCATTATGTTTTCCTGAATCTGTAGATTGCAAGCAGATACTGGATACCATCCAGTCCAAACAGAAGCTGAAGTTTATTCATATGATGGTTAGAAAAAAATAAAAATAAAATCTAAGGTGACTTCAATGTGAGCCAAATAGTGTAATGAACCTATAAAATGCTTAGTGAGATGCAGTCAGGCTTGCAGATGTGTTTACAAAAAGGAATGTTCTAGTTTCATATTTATTATGATCTTCCTCTGATTTAAGACTACTATATATTGAAACTGAGTAAACAGGTCTTTATTTACATAAATGTCAGCATCTCAAAACAAAAATAAACTGAAAAAAAAAAGTCTTTCAAAACAGCATTATCTTCAGCAAGCTTTCTGTAATTAGGGAATAAAGAAACTTCATTGAACCCAAGAAACAGTTCAGAAAGGCTATTAGAAAAAAAATCAATGCCCTTAAAAATAGTAATGCAAAGATGGGATACTAAAATGCTGTTCGTTGGATTCTGACTGCATGAAACCATCAAACTGCAGCACTTCAGTAACATTTTAATAACATATTCAGGTGGTAATATAATAGATAGTGGCTCTTTTTGTATTATAGTCCAAATGTCTTGATGCATAATTCTAGTGTATAAAAAAAAAGGATTCTTCTAAGTAACCTTGCATAAGCAGGTCTTCTCCAATAGCTGAAATATAGAATGTTGATGAGATTCCCATTCTATCAAAGCACAGGAAGCACAATTGCATTGCAAAACCTGAAACAATGTAGAGTAGGATTTTGTATGCATTTTCAAAAGTGCAGAGGTTTAAACAAAGTACAAAGCAAGGGATTGTTGGGCCCTTCATATATTAAAAATGCAATTCTCCTCTCAAAATGTTAGTAGGAGTGCAATGAGGGTAGTCCTGGACAAAATGGATTATATTAGTGAGATATTAAGCATTTCCTTCCATATATTGAGTAAAGTCAAACAAAACCAATTTCAAAAATTCCTCAGCATCTCCTGATTTCTGGTATGGGTGATCTTGCTCTGGTAGGGGGGTTGGACTAGATGATCTTTTAATGTCTCGTCCAACTCCTAACATTCTGTGATCCTGTGTGATTCTGTGAAAATCTCTTTGATGGTTCCCATTGAAGTCAGTAGCAAAGCTCCCTTTTACTTGTGAAACGTAAGTCCTAAATGCATGCTTCTTAAATGAGCATTTCCCATGTTAGTTGTACAAAAGAATGACTCATTCTTTGCTTCTTTGAATAGCCATAACATGAAATGATTCATTGAAGGACAATATTCCTACTAGTAAAGTGGTTACTTTGCATAGCAACAAATAATCATCAGGGAAAATTAGTTTGGAACATACTTCATATTGTTAATGGCATACAGATACAAATGGAAGAAAAATGTTGTATATCTGTTCTGCTGCTCCTTTGGGAATATTATAATGGCAGGAGAAACTGGACAGTTCTACCTTAGATAAAATCTGTACAGTTTTCCTATGTTTAGTTCCCGTTTGTTACGGTCCTCAGGAGATATGAGATTTTCCATTGTTTAATGGGTCTTCTACCTCATGCCTTGGGACACTATAATGCAGTCCAATAAATCACACTATTAAGGCAGCTTTTCAGTCTAAATTTCCTCTTTTTGTATATATTCATCATCCCTTTTATGTAGTTATATCTCCACGCAACATCACAAACCCTTTTTTCAATGATTTTTATGTCTCTTGTTAATAAAATCCAGCAATGCATCAGAGGTCTTACAGTCAAGGAGTAACTGTTCTAACTGATAAGATACAACTATACTTTTATGAGCAAGGCTGCATGAAAAGACACAAAATTAAATTTGTTCCAAACACAAGTACTGCAGCACAAGCAAGACAATACTTTCGGCAGTTTAGTCTTCCACTCTTCAAAACTGTAATTCCAGAGGAGCATCCTCACCATGTGACAGGTGAGCATAAGCGCCACCTAGAGTAGAAGCATCTCTTTCTACCCCAGTTTCAGGCCGAACTGAGGATTTTAAGTCAGACCTTTAAACAGTTAACATGTATTCTGCTTTAGCTCAAAGGACAGCCCAGTGTTCCTAGTTATACTACTGCAGCCAAAAACACTTTGTCTAGCTGAGATGTGCCACGCACCAATGAATCCTGTGGTAAACTGTGAGACTTTAATGATAGGCCACCAAATGACACACACTACCCAGTAACAGCTCTCCCTTCCCTTACTGAGGTCTTAGGTCCTGCAATTATTTACTATTGGTGCAGTCACAAACAAATGAAACCAGAGGCCTTACTGGGTGCCAGCAGTATTTTTGCTGCTGCTCTTCACACTCTTGCATGGTCTAATTGTGAAATAGTCAAGGGTTATTATTATCTTATTTGTTAATTTCATCCACATTGTGACGTAATGTGTCAACCCAGCAGAAGAAGAGGCAGAAACTAGAGACTGGCAGCATCTTCAAAACCTTTTGACCAGATAAGACCACAAATTACAGTGCAAGTCTGGGGGCAGGTGCCCCTAATCACATTTGAAAAAATTGTGCTTGAAAATCAAGACTTCTGCTGCTAAAGAAACAGTCACACTCCAATACATGCAGACACAGATGAGCTTTTAATCTCATATTAGTGCTTCTAGATTTCAAAAAAGGAGTTACTGTATACTGTTTGTTTTATTTTGCTGTGTTTTAAAACACTTGTACATCATCAACTTTTCAACTCCTGTACACTGACATTCATCTGACTTTGCTAGAGTTGTGACACTATTAGCTGAGAATCTGACTTGTCTCTCCCTTCTGAAGGGGATTTTTTTCTATATAAATCTGTATTCTTCACTGCAAAGTCTTCAAAAATGTTTACTTTATTTCAAGATGATTATAAACACACAAGGAAAAGTGAATCAAATGAATGCTACACACAGCTTTATTGAATATACAGTAGCTTGACTGATTTCCTTTTCATATTTGTATCAAGCTGGATATCTCTTCTAGACAGACTATCATTTAAAACAAGAGACATACCAAATGAGTAAATGAGGTTATATTACTAATTAGCATACTGTCTCCCACTACCTCCAGTAAGCTACTAAAATGTGACTTCTATTTTATCACATAGATGAAACAGTTATCTTTCAGGGTTTGAAATTTCTGTGATCTTTATGCTTAATAAGCTCAGTAAAAGGCATTCAAATTACATCACTTTTGTCTTGGAAGTTAAATTGGAAAATATTGCATTCTCTGAGATGATAAACTCTGTAGAAGATAAATTATCATGAGAAATAGTTTTAATTGATTTACCATAATAAAAGTTATGTGACTTTGAAGTGCAAATGACACATTAAAATGAAGCTACAGTATGTTGATAATACAGTGGCTTCTTTGTTAATGGAATTACTGACACTGCAGAAGCTTGTAGAAGAGTTGTCCTCTAGTGTTAAGTGAGAAACACTGATGGAAATTGAAGATATACTATATTTAAATTCAAGCCCAACTCCCCTTCTTCTGTGAGCTCTGCACTGATCTCAACAAGTGTGAATGCAATATATTTCAACAACACATACAATGTGAGAACAGATTGAGTCTGAAATTTCAGCAGTAGAACACAGTTATCTTGGCTTTATCATTGTGACTACACTGAAACCCCAGGAAAACGATTAATCCTTCCCTCAATTTCCCTGTTTGCAAAGCTGAACTAATAAAACCACTTTCATGCTCAGAGGTGCTGGCCAATAGCTAAAGAACATTGTATTTTGCCTAGAGATGTATCTAGTGCTCAAAATGAAGAAAAAATGCACAAAGGCCCTGGACAACAACCCTGGCAGATGTTCTTGTTTTACCTTTCTAAGGCTAAAGAAGAATCCTAAGAAACTTCTAAAGCCAGCAGCTAAAATAAAGCAACTCTTTTTAAATCTCACTCTTTTCTTACAAATGATTCTTCTTCTTTTACCCAGACCTTTTACTTTCTCTTTCTTCTGATTTTACAGTCTTCTTTCCCCACTCCCAAAATTTCATTCTGTCTCTTAGTTTCATAGTTTCATATGCTTTTCTTTCCTTGACAAATGTATTTCCTGCTTTCCTTTCACACAATGGCATGTATTTTCTTTCTCAGACTTTCTCAGCTGCTCTGTCTGATCTGAACTTATCCTTCACCCATTCCTATGGAAATACAGTAAGATAACTTCTGATATCTCAGCATCCTGTTAATTTTGAGCTAGAAAGAATTTAATAACTATTTAAATTGTTATGAACCCATTGGTGTAAGAGCCCATAAGCACTCTAGAGAAGTTATACAGTGGGTTGAGATTGGTTGACCATCAGGTGCCCACCAGGCTGCTCTGTCGCTCCTCCTCCTCAGCAGGACAGGAGGAGAAAGCAAGATCAATAAGGTCATGGGTTGAGATAAAGGTAGGGAGATCAGTCAACAGTTACTGTCACAAACCAAACAAATTCAGCTTGAGGAAGATTAATTAATTGTCAATTAATAACAGAGTAGGATAGTCATAGATAAAAAAAAAACACAAAAACAAAAACAAAACAAAAAAAAAAAAAAAAAAAAAAAAAAAAAAAAAACCCACCTTTCTCTCCACCCTCCATTCTTCTCAGACTCGACTTTGCTCCTGACTCTCCTCTCTCCTCATCAGAAGCAGAGCAGGGGCATGGGGAACAGGGATAGCAGTTTATCTGTAACTTTGTCACTTCTCCTTCCTCACATAGTTCTACTGCTCCAGCATGGGGACCTTCCCACATCAGGCATTCCTTCACAAACTTCTCCAATGTGGGTCCTTCCCGTGGGCTTCAGTTCTTCACAAACTATTGCATCATATGTCCTTTCCACAGGGTGTATTCCTTTAGGAGTGAACTACTCAGTGAGGGGGCCCAGGGGGTCACAGTTCATGCCACAAAACCTATTGCTGTATGGCATCCTGCATGGGACCATGAATCTTCGTCAGTATGGATTTCATTCAGGGCATATCCACCTTCTCTGGTGTGGGGTTCTCCATGGGCTGCAAGGTGAGTATCTGCTCCACCATGGACCTCTATGGACTTCAAGGAGACAACTACTTCACCACGGTCTTCTCTACAGGTTACAAGTGAATATCTACTCTGGCACCTGAGGCGCCTCTTCCTTTCTTTCTTTGTTAACCTTGGTGTCTCCAGAGTTGTTTGTCTCACATTTTCTCACTTCTCTCTAAGAGCTGCCACAAAGTCTCTTTTTACTCTTTCATCCATGTTATCACACCATGAGCATCCCTGGTGGCCTCAGATTTGGGCAATAAGAGGTCCATTTTGGAGCTGGCTGTAGCTGGCTCTTTTCAACATAGGCATAGTGCCTGATTATTCTCAAGGAAGACAATCCTGTACACCCCTCCCCCCACTACCGAAACCTTGCCAGTTAATCACAATACAACTTGCAACAAAGCAAAAATGTATTCCTGCTTTGAAGAATATTTTATTTTAAAAATGTGGTTATCTGTTCTTCTGAAAAATAATAAAATGCAGTGTTTGATAGATCATTTCACATACCTATGCTAATAATTCCTGTACCTTACTCAAACATTTCTTACTAATGGTAAGGGGCAATGGACAAATAGAGAGGAAATTGTAGGGGTAAGACTAAGCTCAGGATCTTACATGAACATTCATTTACTGCTTGGCAACACTCATATATTCCACAGCATTTCAGCTTGGAAAGCCTTATCCTATTTTTTTTTTTTCAGTAGCTGTTTAAACAAAAATAGATGTTTATCTCTTTAAAATTTTGCCAGGAAGCTGTCACTTTCCCATTTACTCAGGCTATGTTGTGACAGAACGTGTCAGCTTCTTGCACAAATGAAAAGAGATATAGATCTGTATTTACTTTAGCTGAAAAATAAGTAGTCATCAATTCTGAGAAAAGTGTTTTCCCATCTGAGAAGACGGATAAATAAGAGAGGTTTTGTGAAGTAACTATTTACCAATGCTTGAAAGGTAGTTGAGAGACAAACATTCCTGTTCAATTCACCAGTAACCATCACTGAGAGAGAAGACAGGCTCTTAACATGTAGAACTACATCTCTGTGGTAGCAAATAAAAGCAGCTATCCAGGAAGCTAATGTCCTCATTGAAGTCTTTGAAGTTTAAAAGTCTCAACAGTAACAAAACCAGGTAAATGAACCTATGCAAGATTTACTCTTTGCTCTCATGTTTGACACAGAACAGAAATTCCAGGTGGAAAACTTATATCCTGCTCTGGACTCAAATGGTGAAAAGTAAGGAATTAATCAGTGACAATTAAGTAGAACTTGTACATTACTTTAGGGGATTCTTATGGATATTTTTATAGGTGTGTATACACTGGAACTAGATAAGCAAGAAAGGGTAGAAATAGACAATCTCTGTACCTTTCTTTTCTTGAAAATTCTTTAAGCCACATTTCTAGCATGTAATAAGTTGAAATGCTGCATTGAAAATAAATAAATCAGTTCTTCAAAATATGAAGCTCCTAACCACCATCACAGTATCGTAGTGGTCAGGCCACACCTTGAGTACTGTGTCCAGTTCTGGGCCCCTCAGTTTAGGAAAGATGTTGACTCGCTGGAACGTGTCCAGAGAAGGGCAGCAAAGCTGGTGAGGGGTTTGTAACACAAGCTCTATGAGGAGAGGCTGAGGGAGCTGGGGTTGCTTAGCCTGGAGAAGAGGAGGCTCAGGGGAGACCGTCTTGCTGTCTACAACTACCTGAAGAGAGGTTGTAGACAGTGGGGGCTGGTCTCTTCTCCCAGGCAACCAGCACTAGAACAAGAGGACCAGTTTCAGGCTGCGCCAGGGGAGGTTTAGACTGGATGTTAGGAAGCAATTCTTCATAGAGAGAGTGATTGCCCATAGGAATGGGCTGCCCGGGGAGGTGATGGAGTCGCCATTATTGGAGGTGTTTAAGAGGAGACTTAATGGGGTGCTTGGTGCCATGGTTTAGTTGATTAGATGGTGTTGGATGATGGGTTGGACACGATGATCTTGAAGGTCTCTTCCCTGGTTTATTCTAGTGTAGTCTAGTCTAGTCTAGATTTGTGGTTGGAAGGGACCACATGAGATCATTGTGTCCAACCCCCATGCCAAAGCATGATCGCTTAGGGTAGTCTGCACAGGAATGCATCCAGGTGGGTTTTGAAAGTTTTCAAGAGAAGGAGACTCCAGAACCTCTCTGGGCAGCCTGTTCCAGTGCTCCATCACCTGTTATAATATAGATGTTTTATTCTTCTTGTTGCATTGCTTCCATTTGTTGTTACATAGCTGTTCAAATCACCTTGAGCAAAGCTTCCAGGACAAGATGTAAACAGGTGAAGATGTTTATTATGTTATACAGCAAAGTTATATAGTCAATCCTTCTCCCACGATCACCCTCACTGTAAAGAAGTGTGGGTAGTGAGAAAAGAATGTAGTGAGACTCCTTCTCCCCCCACACACAAACCACAGCTAACTCAGTCGGAGAAGCAAAATGGGAAAGGCTGTATTTTTACAAGCAGAATGAAATGCAATGAATATATACAAAATATACAGTATTTACAGTATACACAAAAATATACAGGAAAGAACATAATACAGAAAACTCCCTCCCATTGGGAGGAGGGCTCCTCCCAAAGCCCCTTTCCCCCCTTCCTCCTTTTTCCCAAAAAGGATTAGAGAGAAAATGGGTATTAAGGGAACTTCTGTTAGTTCAAAGCGGCTATTAAGGGGGCGGGGGGGTAAGTTAGTTTCTTATCTCATTAGTCCAAGGTCAGCACCGCCAAGAACAGAAGAAAGAAACTGCACAGGACAGAAACAGCCAAACAGACTGAACTGAAACTAAAATCCTTAAAGTTACAGTCCTACTGATCTACCAATGAAATTAATTTAGAATTATCTTTGTTTTGCTTTTTACACCAAAACATTCAGCTAGAGTGTTCTGTAGCTGTCTTTTCCTTAAAGGCACAGCCTAAAACTGTCACAAGAAGTTTCTCCTCATGTTGAGGTGAAATCTTTTATGTTCAAGCTTGAAGCTGTTGTTTCTTGTCTTATTACTGTGCAGCACTGAAAAAAGCTTGGCCCCCTCCACTTGACACCCACCCCTCAGATATTTATACACATTGATGAGATCCCCTCTTAGTATTCTCTTTTCAAGACTAAATAGCCCCAGAGATCTCAGTCTCTCTTCATATGGGAGATGCTCAAGTCCCCTAATCATCCTTATGGCTCTCCTTTGGATTCTCTCCAGCAGTTCTCTGTCTTTCTTGAACTGGAGGACCCCAAAACTGGACCACTATTCCAGATGCACTCTCACCAGGGCAGAGTAGAGAGGTAGAAGAGCCTCCCTAGACCTGCTAAAAACACTTTTCTTGATGCACACCAGAATACCATTGGCCCTCTTGGCTGCAAGGGCACATTGTTGTCCCATGGAGAACTTGCTGTCCACCAGCACTCTTTCTCCGTGGAGCTGCTTTCCAGCAGGGCAGCCCCTAACCTGTACTGGTGCCTGTTGTTATTCCTCATCAGGTGCAGGATCCTGCACTTGTCCTTATTAAATTTCATGAGGTTTGCCTGCACCCAGCTCTCCAGTCTGTCCAGATCTCGTTGGATGGCTGCACAGCCTGACAAGGTGGCAGCCACCCCCCCAGTTTTGTATCATCAGCAAACTTGCTGAGGGTACTCTCAATCCCCTCATCCAGGTCCTTTGATAAAAATATTGAACAAAACTGGACCCAGTACCAATCCCTGGGGAACACTACTGGCCACAGGCCTCCAAGTTGACTCTGTGCCACTGATGACAACCCTCTGAACTCTGCTGTCAAGCCAGTTTTCAATCCACCTCACAGACCAGCCATCTATGCCACATTTCCTAAGCTTTCCTATGAAGCTGTTGGGAGACAGTATCAAAAATTTTACTGAAGTCAAGATATATGACAACCACTGCTCTTCCCTCACCTACCCATTTGGTCATAATTTCATAGAAGGCTACTCAGACAGGATCTCCACGTTGGCTACTCCTGATACCTTCTTGTCTTCCATGTGGTTAGAGATGACCTCCAAGATGAGCTGTTCCATCATCTTTCTAGGGATGAAGGTGAAGCTTACTGGTCTTTAGTTACCTGGGCCCTCCTTCTTGCCTTTTTTTAAAGACAGGAGTGATATTTGCTTTCTTCCAGTCATCAGGCACTTCTCCTGTTCTCCATGACTTTTCAAAGATGATGGAGAGAAGTTCAGCAACAGTATCAGCCAGCTCTCTCAGTACTCATGGACACACCCCCACAGGGCCCATGGACATGTTGGTCTTTAGTTGGTATAAGAGATCTCTAACCTGGTCCAGACTGACCAGCAGAATGTCCATATCTCTCCAGTTCTGCTCCCTTGCTTCTAGAGACTGAGGTTCCTGAGGGCTGGTCTCAGGAGTAAAGGACTGAGGCAAAGGTGGCATTCAACAACTCTGCCATCTCTGCATCATCAGTTACCACATCTCCCATATCATTCATCAGTGGGCACACCTTTTGCCTGCTCTTCCTTTTGTCATTGATGTATTTGAAAAAACTCTTGTTCTCTTTCAGCCCTCTGGTGAGACTCAGGTTCAGGAGGGCCTTGGCCTTCCTTGTTGCATCTCTACATTCTCTGACTATATCTCTATAATTCTCCCAATTGACTAGCCCTTTTTTCCACATATTGTAAGCCTCCTTTTTATTTTTGAGTTTTACTAAGAGTTCCTTGCTTATCCATGCAGGTCTTCTGCCTGCCTTTACTTGATTTTATTTTTCAAGGGAATACATTTCTCTTGAGCTTGGAAGAGGTAACATTTAAACATTAACCAGCTTTCTTGTCGTTCCCAAACACACACTTCCAGATCCCTAGCCTACTGGATATTTTTGAGTCATGAAGAGGGGAAAGTTAGCCCTCTTAAAGTCCAGGGTTGAAATTTTGCTTATCACCCTGCTTCTTTGTCTGTTAATATTAAAATCCAACATGTCATGGTGACTGCAACCAAGATTATCCCCAACCTTAACATCTACAACCTGTCTTTCTGTGTTTGTTAATACCAGGTCCAGCATTGCACTTCTCCTTGTTGGTTCTTCAACTACCTGCAGGAAAAAGTTATCATCCTATGATAAAGCCAAGTTTGGAATAGTGCAATTCTTAACATTATTACAATCTAATTTAAAAAAATCCAAGCTTTATGAATACAAAAAGGAAAGAAAAAACAAAAAAAGAAAGGAAAACTTCCCATCAAACATAAAGCTCAGTTAGAATGGAATGGAATGGAATGGAATGGAATGGAATGGAATGGAATGGAATGGAATGGAATGGAATGGAATGGAATGGAATGGAATGGAATGGAATGGAATAGACCGGGTTGGAAGAGACCTTCAAGATCACCGCGTCCAACCCATCAATCAATCCAACCCACCAATCAATCCAACCCACCTAAACAATTAAACTATGCAACCAAGCATCAAGTCTCCTCCGGAACACCTCCAATGATGGTGACTCCGCCACCTCCACAGGCAGTCCATTCCAATGGGCAATCACTCTCTCTGTATAGAATTTCTTCCTAACATCCAGACTAAACCTCCCCTGGTGCAGCCTGAGACTGTGTCCTCTTGTTCTGGTACTGGCTGCCTGGGAGAAGAGACCAACCTTCGCCTGTCTACAACCTCTCTTCAGGTAGTTGTAAAGAGCAATAAAGTCACCCTTGAGTCTCCTCCTCTCCAGGCTAAGCTCCCTCAGCCTCTCCTCATAGCGCTTGTGTTGCAAACCCCTCACCAACTTCGTTGCCCTTCTCTGGACACGTACTCGAGGTGGGTTCTTGTATAGATATCAAAATGAAATTGCAAATCGACCAAAATTTAGGATGCAGAAATATCTTCACATGGCATGTTTTATGTTGCAAAATGTACAGAAATCACAAGGCAAGGGCTTGATGCCCCCTAGGGCATATTTATCCCATTTTGCTGCCAGGGCACACTGTTGACTCATATTAAACTTCCCATTTACCCAACCCTCCAGATTTCTTTCTGTGGGGTTGCCTTCCAACCTCTCATCCCCTAGTTTCTACGCATAACTGGGATTACCCTGTTCCAGGTGGGAAATCTCTTGTTAAATCTCCATAACTGGAGATTACCCAACTGTATGACTTGTTTTATGTTATACAATGTTCCAATGAAGGGATTATTTTTCATAGTCACTGAAGAGTAAGATTCTGCCTTCAGAAAGATCGCAAAAGACTCTCCTTGCAAGGACAAAGTCAAACAAGACAATAATCTGTAGATCTGTAGAATTTGGTGACTAAGTCCCTGTATCTTGTATGGCCAAATGTTTCATGGCAGATCTGCTAGGGTAAATTCTGTAAAAAAAATCTTCTCATGGTTACCTTCACCCTGAAGAGTAAGCAGGAAAGTAACATCACTACACATGAAAAATTGCCAACTAGTTTGATAGTGAACTGGAGCTTCCTTATTTTGCTACAGTTTTATGTATCATATGGTTATAAATTGGAGATCAGGGAAATAAATCCTATCTATGTATGAATATATATGTGTGTGTGCATGTGTGGGTGCATGTGCTTTAATAATTCAAAGTCCTTATTCTATTTCCTCCACACATGAGAAAGAATAAAAGCACAAATGGGAAAGAAAAAACACTGTATCAAGCTTTGATTAATTCATTTAATAGTGCAGAAATAATACACCTGAAGTAAATCACAGCAAACTGTGATTTGGAGAGAGGTCATATGCATACCTAAAAAACAATGTAAAGTCAAGGTCATTAGATATGAAATTCTCAAAAATAAACACTTGGGCTTTAGGATATTCATTCACTGACCCTGAAATGTCAGCTTGACACTGATACTAATGTAGCACACTTGTCTCTGGAGTTTATCCTGCTATGCAAAGGTGCCACTTACTGTGAGAATCTTTCTGAGGTGCTCCAAGTGCATTCTAGAAACCATCTGCATATGTTATTTTATTGCTAGGTCTCATAAATCAATATTATGTAGTAACATCTATAATTTCATCTCATATTAGAAATAGAATAGCCACAGTGCTGCACATTTTAAGTCCTAATGACACTGGCGGTACAGTACTTACATTTTAAATATTTTATTGAACAGCTTGAGGTTATTCGGTTTATAAAACCCCCAGACTGGTTCCTCACAAAGCCCTAGGGCTCTGACCTAGTAAAGTTCAGACTGCTGAAGGCAGAAGAGAAGTCCTACTTGTTCTCACTAATGGAGAAATAGTAAAAAAGATCAGTGGAAACTGAAGATCTGAATGCAGGTGGCTGCATGTAATCAATACAGCTAATAATAAGTAATGACATTTTTAAATATGTGAACATGATGCTGCAAAATAACTTCCATTAAATGTACAAGGGTCCAAGATGGAGAAACAGGGTGAACTAATCAGAAACATGAGCACACATCAGCCACCTAACCAACTGTTTATGTTTTCTGGACCGTGTTACTGCAATGTACTATGTTATTCATTGTATTATCACATCTGTATAGCCGTCCTGTCCTGAGTTTGAAAAGGATATATGTCAGAAATTGTAAGAACAATTCTCTCAGGAATTTCTCCTTAACTTATCTCTGTCAGAGTTTTTGGTTTGGTTATTTTTTTTTTCAGTTCAGAGGATATGGCAGAGGAGGTCAGATTGTCCATTTTCTTTCTATTTGTTGCAAAATTGTATCAAGGCTTTTGGCTTCACAGAGTACCTAACAAGCCCATAATACAGAATCACAGAATGGTAGGGTTGGAAAGAACCTCTGGAGATCATCTAGTTAACACCCCTGTCAAAGCAGGTTCACATAGAGCAGGTTACACAGGAGCATATCCAGATGAGTTTTGAAAGTCTCAGAGGAGACTCTACAACCTTTCTGAGCAGCCTATTCCAGTGCTCTATCACCCTCACAGTGAAATGTCTCCTCATGCTAAGGTGGAACTCCCTGTATTCCAGTTTGTGCCCAATGCCCCTTTTGTCCTGTCACTGGACCCCATCCTCTTGACACCCACCTTTAAGGTACTTGTAAACATGACCAGATACCCTCTCGGCCTTCTCTTCTTCGAGCTAAACAACCCCAGGTCTCTCAGCCTTTCCTCATAAGAGAGATGTTCATGTCACAGAGGCACCCACAGAAAAGACAGCAACAGCCACCTGAAAATTGTAGATTTATTGCAATTACTCTGTGCACACTCCTTCCAACACAAGTCCTGTGTCCAGTTCTGGGCCCCTCAGTTTAGGAAGGATGTTGACTTGCTGGAGCATGTCCAGAGAAGGGCAACAAAGTTGGTGAGGGGTTTGGAACACAAGCCCTATGAGGAGAGACTGAGGGAGCTGGGGTTGCTTAACCTGGAGAAGAGGAGACTGAGGGGTGACCTTCTTGCTCTCCACAACTACCTGAAGGGAGGTTGTAGCCAGGCAGAGGTTGGTCTCTTCTCCCAGGCAGCCAGTACCAGAACAAGTGGACACAGTCTCAGGCTGCGCCAGGGCAGGTTTAGTCTGGATGTTAGGAAGAAGTTCTATACAGAGTGATTGCCCATTGGACTGGGCTACCTGTGGAGTTGGTGGAGTCACCATCATTGGAGGTGTTCAGGAGGAGACTTGATGGGGTGCTTGGTGCCATGGTTTAGTTGTTTAGGTGGGTTGGATTGGTTGATGGGTTGGATGCCATGATCTTGAAGGTCTCTTTCAACCTGGTGTATTGTATATAACCAATGTATGTATAATTACAGGTTCAGATGTCAGTTGGGAATATGCTGCTACACAACCAGTTAAACTATCTAGAGAGAGATGCACCAAAATGTTCATTCACTCACTCAGAAAATGAAAATCTCCTCACAAGTGCCCCAAATTTATACACTCGCCAAACCAGTAGGTGAGGACTCTTTAGATGAGGTTCTACTCTGGGGGGAGAAGATCTGACTGTCAGGCTGCTTGATGTAGGGAGAATACTCTCTCTCCATAACAGGACTCCATTTATACCCTGTTGAGTGTGCACTGTGGTAAATTTGTTAATTAGTTGGAGATTTGAGTCCCCCCAGAAACACAACAGCTTCTTTATCAGCTCCTAGCCCTTTGTCCTGTATGGTGTCTGTCAGGGCCTTTTTGTTTATCAGGGTCACAGTTCTCTATTCCTGTAATTATCCTCATAGCCCTCCATTGTATTCTCTCCAGAAGTTTCCTGTCTCTCCTGAAATGGGCAACCCAGAACTGGACACAGTTCTCCAGACGGGGCCTCACTAGGGCAAAGTAGAGAGGCAGGAGAACCTCCATCAACCTTCTGGTCACACTCTTCTCAGTACACCCCAGGATACCGTTGGCCCACAGTCAACCAGGACTCCAAGGTCCTTCTCAGGTCTACCCCTAGCCTGTACTAGTGCATAGTGTTATTCTTGTCTAGATGTAGGACTCTACACTTGTCCTTGTAGAACTTCATTAGGTTACTCTCTACCCAACTCTCAGATCATATATATGTATTATTTCAAATTGCTTTCTAATTTTATTAGTTAAATCAACAACTCCAAAGGCTTCAGACTTGTAAGATTTGCTGGGCAATACCATCTGAGATATCCTGAATATATCTTTCCTTACCTTCAACTTTTGTTCCTGAGGACCTTATCTGCCATTTCCAATGAAGAACTTAAGTTTTGCTTAGGCATTGTGCATATACACCTGAAATTCTTAACCAATCTCTTTCCAAATTCAATCTTCATCAATCTTCTGTCAGTTATATTGTACAAGGCTAGTACAAGCTTCTGCAAAGATTAGACAAAATTGATAAATCAGAATGAAGAATGCATGAGGTATACTATCGCAAATGAATTATATAATAGCTCCTGTTTGTATTAAATCATCTATATCATAGAATCATTAAGGTTGGAAGACATTTAAGATCATCAAGTCCAACCATAACCCAAATATCATGACCACTAAACTATATCCTGAGCCTCCTCTTCTCCAGGCTAAGCAACCCTAGCTCTCTCAGCCTCTCCTCATAGTCCCTCACCCACCCCATTTTCTCCCTTTTTCCCCTGAAGTCTCAGAGCACCTGGGCTCTCTTGGAATCTCCTCCCACCCCAGGTGTGGCCACTTGGCCCTCCCCACCCACTCCCCTATTTAATCCCCACCAGGAAAGGCAGCCGCCCTAAGATGAGCCCATCTGGGCTGGAGGATCCTCCTCTCATCACTGGTGAGTACCCATGGTGCACGCTGGGTGATGGTGGTGGTGACAACAAAGGCCGGGGGGCCTGGTGGCCCCCCGGTTAGGTAGGAATAGGATTGTCATCCATGGGTGTTGGCTGGGCCTCCTTACTGGGGCTGAGCTCCTTTGTGTGGTATCTTGACTGGTGAAGGTCTCACCCCTGGCTCCGGGATGGGTGCAATAATGGTGGTGGTGGAGCAGGGGCTGTTTAGTCATATGATATTGTGCTAATCGCACTATTAGTGTCTCCAGTTTCCTTGCTTAGCTTCTCTCAGTACTTTTGTGTTATTTCATCTGGTTCCATCTCACACATACACAGGCTCCACACAGAAGCCAACATTCTGACCTTTGATTTCCCTTCAGAATTCATGTGAACCCAATTCTGCCTGGCATGTGGCCTGCATCTTTGAAAACAACTCTTGTTTGAGATAGACACTCCACAGAATCTGAATGCTCTTTTATACTTCATCTTATTTCAGCAGCTCAAGCACTCACTGGCTTCAAAAAATTTACCAGGGGAAGACCAGCATGCTGGAATACTTTCACCAACCATAGGGATAGCGATTATACAGCCTGGAGTTTCCCAGATGTGGAAAAAAAAAAAAAGGCCTGTCTATCCAATCTGTGTGTGAACCATTACACATTTATACTGCACAAGTCATGGTTAGAATACTGAGACAAAGAATTAGAATTCTTTTGTTTCCTCAGTTTGGTCCAACCCGTTGTGTCTAGATGCCCTGTGAATTGTGTCAGCTGGAGTAACAAACTCATGATAAAATTAGTTACTACTCTAATACATTTCACTTGAAAATTCAGAAGTTCCAGTTGCTGATATGTCTGTTACCTTGGACAACACAGACAACTCACTGAAGGACTTCGGAACAGCAGAAGGAAAAGTCAGCTATGTGTAACTGATCACAAGCCTCCATGAAACCTGCAATGGCATAATGATACTTATCCTTAGTTACATGGGCAAAAGAGCATGTATTACACCTTAGAAGCTTACAAATTTGTTCTTTCCTGCAGCTTCAGACACTAGAGTCCTATTTTTACTTCCAATTCCTGTTTTTGAATACATTCACTTTTAACACTCTCATCTGTCCTGTCAATATACTCCTTCTCCCACAGTAGTAATTTACTCTGAAGCTTCCCAAGATATCCTAATAACTTTTCTTCTGTTATTTTTCTCTATTCCCTGTACTACATGTCTGTAATGTACTCTAACACAAAGGTTACTTGAGTACACTCATAAAAGGCTGTCACTGCAGGCCTTTTCAGGAGAGGCAAGTCACAAAATGGAAGTTACCTCACACTGCTAAGGGTTATACACTTCCTGTATTGAAGCAGCAGTGAGAACATTAGGCACTTGTTAATGGGACACATCAACTCCTAGTGTACATGCTACGAATTTTCCTTTCCAGGTTTCATAGACCATATTTTATGTTAAATACTGTGAATAACTCTGCATATGCAAAGTATTTATTGAAAGTCCTGTAACTTAAATTAGTTAATTGTATATTTTCTCATGCACATATGTTTTCATAATTTTTGTATGTCATAGTTCCCAGATACCATTATCCTTGCCTAATAATCACAGGCAAGTAAGTGGTTGTTTTCCTGTGAACAAAGATCTTTTGTAAAAGCTGTACATTATTTTTGTGGTAATTCAGATCACAATATACAAAGGAAAAAAGAGAATACGTGACTGGAAAAACTCAAGTATACAATTGTCATATAAAATATTTTTCTTTGTGGCACTAATCTTCTGTTTCAAAACTGCAAATCAACTTTAAAAAAAGTAATCTCTAGTTTGAGTGGAAAATGGCAGTTCCAAGACTGAAAAACGACCACAAAATAAATGCATAAAGCTTTTTAAATATAGTATATGTTTGTTGTTTTTTACTTCCTTAGTGATATTTACTTATTGTTTTGATATTTATGTAGATTTTTGCCTTTGAAATTTGACTAAGAATTATTGTATGATTTCTGAAACTTTGAAACTGAAATTGAACTGAAGTAAAAAAAAGAAATTTCTTGGAAATCTTTCTTAATACAATACAATAAATCCAGGTTGGAAGAGACCTTATGTAAGTTATGTGTAATACCTACATACTGTTCACCACATGCCTGAATTAACCTTTTCTATAATAGTACTTTCTTTTTGATGCTTCAGTGTGGTTAACATCTTACTAATATCTACTTTATTACATAAAAATAGTATGAAATTTATGTCATAAGAAACCTTTAAATCCTTCTCTTTTAATAGAGGTAGAAGAAATGCTTATCTACATAGAAGATGAATGAAGAACACTTTGTCATTTGCAAAAAATCCCTCAGTTTCAACATACCTCGATGCTGTCTCGACAGCTTTTGAAGAGAAAATATTGTCATAAATATTTTGGTGGAGTTTCATGGTACACAAATATGGTCCCATGACTGAACAACTCATTTTCCAGATCAGCTGTTCACACATGGGCCTCATTTCAGGGTAGTAAAATGAAGTCCTAGGATGTCTCCACAGCTGGCTAAAGGTTGAATTTGAAGAATTTCTGAGCTTTATTAAGCCCAGCATTGTACATCACGATCACTGTCACTCATCAGTTTTATTTTGAGTGTACTTGGCAAAATGAAGAAGCTGAAGAATCATATTCTATGAACAGAGAAAGCTACGGCAAAGGAACTGTATTGATTACCCTGGAAATTCAAGATACATTTTCCATCTCACTGAAGTGAACTATCAAGATTTACAAGCATTACAGAAATCAGTATCCAAAGGTTTTTGTACTTCAAACTAGCTTGAACTGGATAAAGAGATTTGACATTTGTATCTCATTCTGCCTGATATCAGAGAGTCCTCTAATGTCAGAAAACTGCATGATTTGTACCACATGGCCTTGCAAACTGAAAGTTGCTGCAATGTCTTAATGGATATAGGAAACTGCATTGCCATGAGCATTCCCCAAAATTCAAGTCATGTGGGAGTTGTGGCATTAGACAAATATTACAGCATTTGTATCTAAAATTTGTATTAACATCCATGAAACGCAGTATGTTTAGTGAAATTAAATTTAATAATTTCAACAATAACTGGATTTAAAATATATTTTAAAGAATCTACAATATCTGAGAAAGTTTAATTTACATCTAAGGAGACGAGTAAAGGCCTTTTCAAAGCAGTGCTAAAAACATCTTAAGTTTATATACTGCTCATATGTTATGACATACACAACAGAGAAAACGCATATTGCATTGAAATATGAGAACCATCATGGTAAGAAATTAATAAAGTGAGCTCAGGAGTTCTTTGTTGTGTTATATTTTATACTTCTTTTTACTGGTTTTTCCTAGACTACAAATAACAAAGACGTTAAATGCGTGAATCTGATGATGGGTAAGGATGAGGGAGACAAGACATTATTGCCTTTATGAATTCACTTGTCCGTCCAGACTGAGTTTTGTTAATCCTGTCAGCAGAAATGAGCCTATACATGCTTCAGCAGAAATTCCAGCTGGCAGTACAACCAACAGGGAAGCATCAGTCAAAGGAATCTCTATGTGGTGAATGTGAATCCGTAACTGGATTTCTTGCCTGAAACTGTTTAAACTTCAAAAGAAGTCAGCCTGTCATACTCTTTTGGATCCTTGTGGTTTATTCCTCTTGTGGCAATTACGCAGGTTGTTAAATAATTTTCCCCTAATTAATATAGTGTTGTATGCCTGCTTATTCTTCTCCTAATATCAGAATTCCAGAAGTCTTCCTTACATTATATATTCACTATGAAATTGTATGCAGCAAGTTGCCAGATCCACAGCTGCATATACTTCAAATTACATGTTTCACTGCAATACTATCAGAAGGATCTTGAATCAGGAAGTTTTGCAGTGTTTTAAGAGGACTATGAACGAAAGAAAGAGTTCAACATGGCTAACTTCATATTAACAAAATGCAGAAACCTAATACTATAGCCATCTAACTTTATATTCCTATAGGCAAAATCCTAAGGTTATATATCAGAACATCATTTGTATTAGTTATATATGGTGCTCTGTAGGAAGAAATACTCTAGAACTACAAATTAATTTTTTTGTGTAATGATTAATGTAGTTAAAATAAATTTAATTTATTATTAAATTATTAATTGCTAAAGCTAGGAGTTTAACAAAGGACAGATCCAATAAAGACTTTAGTAATGCAGGGTTAGATGCAGCAATTTGTAAATTGTAGGTAATAGACTTCTGTGTGAATGTTAAACCCAAAATGCATTTTACGCTAAGAGTCAGTGGATAAAAATAGGCATAAAATTGATCATAGGTCTCTGTTCTTATAGTTAAATGACTTACCCATTAGATACCAAAGCCAAGCCTCTTATACACATTCCTTGAAGAAGAATTCAAGTCTTCCAGAGAATTCACAGAAATGACACCTTGCAAGTTTTGACAGCAAATACTTTAAGTCTCAGGAGGGATTTCTAAATGACAATTTCCAGCATAAAAACAAAGATCACTCAAATAGTTTTTCTTGGATCTGTCCCTACAGTTCCATCTCCTGAAATATAATAAAGATAAATTAATGGAGACATTGGCCTCACAGCTAAGGTAGTACAGAATAAAATACTGGTATTAACTTAAAATCTTTTATGGAGGGCCACTTACAACAAAGCCTGGTAGATGCAGAACTATAAAAATCCTTAGTAAAGTAATGCTTCTTGTCCATAAAGAGTCCAGTAATAGTCTTACAAGCTATAGTGCTTTTGATCATTATTGTAAAACACTGCAGTATCTATTCATAAAGACTACTGCTTGATTCATCACTCTGTAACACCAGCTTTTATGCCTCTATAACGACTCTAAGTATTTTCCTTTTCAATTAATTTAGTACTCATGGCAGGTGCCAGGTTGCAGAATCCAAGGTTCATTACTCATTCACAGAAGTAATTTCTCAAAGTCTGTAGATTTCCTCATTGCTCAGCAGCTGACCTTTCCCTGTTTGATCTTTATGTGTTGTTGGTGTAATTCTGGCAGACTAAGATACAGACATGAAGCACCAAGGAGTCAAAATGGAAAACCCATATCTCTGTCCCTGTAATGCTCTTTGCATTGCTCTATCAATTTCCTTAATAGCAGCAAGAATGACAACCACAGTAATAATTTAAACTGCTCTTAGCAGTAGAATCCAGAGCACATGGATATATGGTTTTAAGTTAAAAAAATGAATCATTGTCTGTACTTTCCTTGTGTATAACTGTAGTGTGGTCCATTTTTAACAGGCAGGCAATGGAAAGTTCTCCACAAATATATTCCATTGGATGCATGAAACGCGAACATAATCTGCAATTCTTACCTTCCATTTCCTAGGCAAATAGTCCCCTCAGAGCCTATCACAGAGATACTGAGTTTCATCAAAAGTACTAAGCGCCCAGCAAAAGGTTAGAGAGAACTGATTGAGCTGAGCTGCTGAGTGAGCAGAGAAAACCAATACTTTTCCTCTTTGCTCGGTGTACTATGGACCTCACTGAACACAGGGACTGGATCACCTTCTCCAGAATACTAGCATCAATTGAGAAGCATTATTTTTTGACATGGATTCTGTCTGTGTGTTTGTACAGGAAGGAGAGGAGGATTAATTCAAAAGAGTTTTGCAGGGAAAGTGGCTTAGTTTTGCTTCCAAGCTGGGTGAACTCATCTTTGTACCTCATACACATGATAGAAAGAGTAGGAGACATAGCATACAACTTACCCTTTGATAAGCTCTAATGACATCAAAGACACAATAAGAAAATTTTAACAGTTTTAAAAGCGATTCACAAATTTAAGAAATTCATCTATAGCATATTAGCTAGGACCTAACCACAGTGTATCTGTTTTATGTGGGTTTGCTGAACTTTAATATTTCCACATTTAGAAGAAAGGTGGAAAGTATTTCATGTAAGCTCTTTTGCTCTTCCTAGCACCTCATTTCTATAAGTGTATATCTATGTGTATGTGTGTGTGAACATATCTATACCAAGTCATTTTCAGTACTAAGAAAAAGATAATAATAATCTCAGCAAAATGCAACTGGTTCTGAAATTGCTAAACTGCATTATTAACTGTTTTAGAGTTGGTTATGAGACAATCAAAATTTATCCTGTCCATTCAGTTCTAAAAATATTTTGCTTTTAAAGGTGTAATAATCATAGAATTATGATTGGTTTGGGTTGCAAGGGACTTCAAAGGTCACCCAGACCAACCCTTCTGCCATGGGCAGGGACAGATTTCACTTATCTACCCATCAATCTATCCATCAAATCCATCCATATCTCTCTGATTTAGTGGCAAGGATATTGTGGAGGGGCCACACCAAGGTGAGGACCACATCAAGGCCTTACAGAAATCTAGGTAGATGACATCTGTAGCTCTTCTCTTGTCCACTGATGAAGTCATTCCATCACAGAAGGCTACCAGATTAGTCAGGTATTCTTTTACATAAAGGGCACACACCTAGCCCTGCCTCTCCCTCCTTGCCTGTCTCTCCTTAACAATTTATAACCAGTGATTGCAGTACTCAAATTGTATGATTCTTCCCTAGATCATAGCTTGGTGTAGAGGAACTTCAGCTGACCTATAGGACACATCACCTTTTTGAGGAACACGACGTAATTATTTCGAAGTACTTCAGAGATGATTCCCTGTTGGATCTTAACATATAGGAAGCTCCTGGCTCTCAAAAGTCCATCCCCTTTCACATTAAGTGTAGTTTAAAACTCTCAATATAAGTCTGGCCAGCTTATTGTCAAATATATTCTTGCCCTACTTGGTCAGGTGAATTTCATCAGCTCTCAACAGACCAGCTTCTTAAAAGTAGACTCATGATCCTAAAAGACAAAATCTTGAGTAGAACACTAGTCACACAGACAGGCAGTGACCAAGTGGATCAACTTTGTGTATTTAGCTTCCTCTGAATCCTGTCCAATATTCATGTGTTCTTTCTCTCCATCCCTAGAGTGTTGTATCTGTTACACAGGAGCACTTTAGGACAAAGATATTTCTACCCCAACTGGAGACAAAGTCCAGTTGCCATCACCTGATGAGTTGATTGTCTCACTAGGCTTGAGGTTGAATTCAGGCTTAGTTTCCACTCGCACAGGGCTGTCACTCAGTCTGGGACAAGGGAAAAAATGCTGTGTATCAGTCTCCCACTCACAGTCCAAGATACTACACTGTCTGTTGATTTGCCCTGGTATCACAGCTACTTGTTTGAAAAGCTCAACTATTTCGACATACAAACATCCATGATATCAAACTCTGCCTTCAGGTGCAGGGCTTTCCAAGTGCTGGAGCTCTAATCTACCTAAGGTCTGGATAGCTATTTCATAATAAACATATCTTCAGAGATGAACAAAAGTAGTTTCCAATTATTTCTGTAGCAAAGAGTGCAAGTACCTAAATGAGACTTAACCTTTAGCTACATCTGAGTTGCATTATGTGCTAAACCAGCATTTGATAACTAGCATCTCTTGTGTATGAAAGTAGAATATTTTCTTTTCCAGTTTTTTAACTGCTCATATTCAGTAACTAATTTATTTAAACATGAAACAAACAAAAATTTAGTTTATGAAAGCAAAAAATATTATTCCAGTATATTAAAAAATTATATACATAAGAAACCAAATAGCTTAGATTTAAGTTCTTCAAGGATGCAATGATCAGAAACAATCATTTTAGTACAGTAACTAAAGATAATAGTTTCTTTGTTTGATGACTTAATTATATTAAAATATATGTAAGTATCATTTATCCTAAAAGGCAATTTAAAAATAGAAACTTATAGAAAATAATAATGGTCTTTATTTAGAAAAATTGCTAAATAATGGGAAAAAAAGTGAAGTCATTTTTAGATCATGTTTTTCAGCTTGCTGATTTAAATGCCGATTAAAATTCTTCATTTGAATCAGTGGATTTAAATCAAATTAATCTGTCCCACTTTAAAGTAATTATAAGACCAAAGATTCTTTATTAACAATGACATTAAATAGTATTCATTAAAAGGCTAGTTGTTCTATGAATCCATTCCCAAACTGTTTGCCAAGAAGTGTTCTATAATGAAAATATGTAGATTTATCTGAAAGAAGGCTTTTTGGTTTTGTTATTCCCTGAGGAGCTGTTTATTAATTTATTCTATTAGAAGCCAATTTTTTAAATACACTTCAACTGGCTTTTATCAACATTATATTCTTATTGTTGTCCTTTAACCTACATCTTAAACATAACATGAGGCAATCTATCACTCAGCAATGTACTCAGCAAAAATTGAAGACCTTAGGAAGAACTTAGGAGTTTTAACAATGAAAAGTAATCAAGTAATCAATTGCTCATTTAATTAGATTTTTCCTAATTTAGGTAAAATTAATTAATGCAATGATGTATCTTCCTCCTACAGTGTACAGGAAAGGAAATGGCCTTATAACCAAGAGAATTGACTGATCAGGGCTTGAAACAGTTAGAGATTTCACCAGCCTCCTGTGAATGCAATTTGATGTAAAAAAAAATTTCTTCTAACTTAAGGGAATACAGAAATAAGAGGAGCGGCAGGTCCAGAACTAGAACTGGTGTTTCCTTGGGAGACCAAGAAGCCAAGAATGGAAGGGATGCAGTGAGAAGACATTTGTGCCATCTCTGGGGACTATAGCTGATGGAGTTATGACTGATTACTGAAGCTTTGAAGAGTTGTGACTACTTTCAGAAGTTACATAGAGAGCTTTTAGTTTCAAATAGTTTAGGCAGATAACATATTTTATTTGGAACTATGGAGAATGTTAGGGACTGAAATTAAATTTATTAATAAAAACAGGGCCAAAAATTATAAGACAATCAAGAACTGGGCTCTAGGTGTAAAATCTAGTGATTTTCATATTGGAAAGATAACTATAACATCAGATCAAGGGTTAGAGGTATGGGTTTTTTGTGAGGGGGTTGGAACACAAGCCCTATGAGGAGAGCCTGAGGGAGCTGGGGTTGCTTAGCCTGGAGAAGAGGAGACTCAGGGGTGACCTTATTGCTCTCTACAACTACCTGAAGGGAGATTGTAGACAGGCAGAGGTTGGTCTCTTCTCCCAGGCAGGCAACACCAGAACAAGAGGACACAGCCTCAGGCTGTGCCAGGGGAGGTTTAGACTGGATGTTAGGAGGAAGTTCTATCCAGAGAGAGTGATTGCCCATTGGAATGGTCTGCCCAGGGAGGTGGTGGAGTCACCATCATTGGAGGTATTCAGGAGGAGACTTGATGGGGTACTGGGTGCCATGATCTAGTTGTTTAGGTGGGTTGGATTGGTTGATAGGTTGGACGCGATGATCTTGAAGGTCTCTTCCAACCTGGATTTATTGTATTTTTGTATTACTGATGATATTTATTTGAGATAGAAGATAGACACTGTGATTTTGATTTGCAGTGTTTGCCAAGGAAAGGGTACTGGGATGGAAATGCACTGGAAATACAGGAAACCAGAAATCCTGTCACAATCACACTAAGTTTTTGCATTTGATCCTTCCTATTAACTTTGATCTTCACAGTAACTTTTATGATAAAGACTATGTGTATAATCTTTGTAATTTATTGGACTTCTATCACAGAGAAGAAATGGAAATACTTGTTCTGTCTCAGGTCATTATCATAGTGAAAAAAAAGCAACTAAAGCCATTTTAGATTTCCAAAAGGAAGTAAAGAATATTTAAGGACAATCAGTTTCCAACACTTTTCTGTTTCTCAAGAAGTCCAGATAAATTCTTACCTGTTCTCGTGTCATTCTCAGATTTTAGATAATATAACACTTTCTCTTTAGATGATGGCACAGAACAATAGCTAAATCACGAAGAAAATAAACATCTACACAATCATCTATACATTGTACATTGTATATAAACAATGTATATTACATATTTATATAATTTATATGTCAATTGTTTTAAAATCTGACCTCATAGAAAAATCTTTAGAGCGGGACAGATTGCTCTATAGCTCCAAAAGGGGCAAAAGAATAATGCTCACACAAATGGATTGGATAGTTATGGAAAGTTTAAATGAAAAAGCTATCCACAGTCTACAAAAACTGTACAGCACAGCAGTGAGCATAGCAGAGCATGTAATGTTCAAATCTAAGCTTAACACACAAGTTCCTTTACACCATATTAAAAAAAAACAAAACAAAAACCAAACAAAACCACCACCAAAACCCACAGCATTTCCCTTCTCCCCATGTGGAGTCCACCAAATACCCCAGGGCTCTTTCTCCAACACTGACACCATCCCCCCCCCAACTCTTGCTAAGCTGGTTTCAGGCTGGTAAGCCCTGAGCTGGCCCCCTTTTTACCCTGGTAATAAGCCTAAACAGATCAAGATTGCATAGGGCTTACTCACTCAAGCCAAAGAGGCCTCTGATACTCCCCCATTGCTACCAGATAAGAGAGCATTTCTCTCCCATGGGAGCCGAGAGGGAAGAAAGAGGAAGACAATAACTTTGCAGCCAGATTTATAAGGGTGAGGGATTTATGAGTAGAAATACACTATTTCCTGTGTCTACCTACTGGGCTGGACACTCTGGACACTGGAGGTCTCAACTCTCTGGCTTCTTTTTTGGAGGCATCCAGCCTAAATAGCCACAGCCATTCTACTTTTTACATGAGAAAAATAATACACTGATTGATTTTGGTGGGTTTTTTTAACATACACATAAAATACATTGCAAATATGAAACCCAAAATCATATTTGCCTTTCACTGCACACTATATTCTTTTATTATTCATTCTATTCTAATCCTTTCACCATATTTCTCTTATTAAAATATGATGATGCATCAAAGCTACAAAGCTTCCAAGTTCCTTCACTGATTGATAGTTGATCTGTTCCACTTAAATGGAATAGTAATCTATTCAATCAGCAATGTCAGTGATAACAATGTACTAGTCAGTGAACTAGTTTTGTTCTCTTGGAGAAGTCTAGCACAGACTCACATACTGATGAAATCTTTTCCTGCGTTCAGAATAAAGCAGATATTCTTATGTGAACCTTTCTGTAATCTCTGGAAAATAGATGTTTCTCACACAAGGTATGAATCTGAGAAAGCAAAACCCTGGAACTGTAAACTCTGGTTTAATTCTCTTTCCTATATGCTCAACATCTTGAGAAAGTTGAGTCTGAAAAATTAAAGTAGCTGCCCTCTTCACCTGCCCCTGACCTATATTTTCTTATTCTCATCTGTACATTTGGCTTATGACTTTGTAATTCATGAACTCTGAAACACTTCTCTTATTTTGAAGAAATAAATAGATTTTTTGTGTGTGCTTCTTTTATTTTTAAGGTCCGTTTCACAGTTATCATTTTCCTTCTTGCTTAAGCGCAGGATGTGAGTCTCTAATGTGTGGCCTCTGAAGAGCCTGTGGATACCTATTATTCTTTAATAACATTTTCATGGGATTTTTGCTTGCATCTGAACAAAAAAAATTAAAGTCCATATTCAGTTTTTCACAATTCCTTTGTAAGTTACATCCAAATGTGGTAAATTAGAACATCTCATGCTATTGACTTACCATGCTCAACTATATAGTTTTATGATAATCTCTTGATATTTAGTTTCTTCAATCATAAACTACCAGTTATACTCTTAAGAAAAGCACCAAAACATAGTTTATTTCAAAATGCAATAGAAAAAAATATCTCAAATATATTTTTAAATATATTACTTTCCAAGGGAATATGCTTGGTGTAGCAGTACCACTGTGCAAATATAATACTGGAAATTGAGCTAGTACAAGTATAATGTGCCTTCAATAGAATAGAATAGAATAGAATAGAATAGAATAGAATAGAATAGAATAGAATAGAATAGAATAGAATAGAATAGAATAGACCAGGTTGGAAGAGACCTCCAAGATCATCACGTCCAACCTATCAACACAATGAGGATGATGAAATACTGGAATAGGTTACCCAGGGATGTGGATGCAGACCCTTACCTGGAGACATTCAAGACAAAGTTTATGTGACCTGGGACAGCCTGATCTACTTGGAGGTGTCCCTGTTCACTGCAGGGGAAGTTAGTCTAGATGACCTTTGAGGGTTCCTTCCACCCTGATGCAATCTGTGAATCTATGATTTTAACTCAAGATAGCTAAAATGTGGGAGTAAGAGTAACCTGTGTCATTGATGTCCAAACTGTGAGCTTTGAGTGCTTTTGACCCTCAAGTCACCATATTCTGATTCTTATGAAAGAGTAGGTAAAGAGAAAACTTCAGTGCATTTATGAGATATAAGTATCCCATGAGTTTCCCCAATACATAAGTATTTGAATCATGCTTACTGTTGTTACATTGCAAGTGGAAATTAGCAGGGCACTGCTTAGCAAACTCTGTTAGTATCTTTTTCTGACAGTGATCAGAAGGAGCATGAGCAGGCCTTGTCCTTTCCTCAACAGCACCAACTACCTAATTTCTTTTTAATTGAAGGAAAAAAAATTACAACTTTCAACTTTCCCTGAGCCACAGAAGCAGTAAGATAGATTCACAAGCAAAAGTGTTGACTTTTTCTCTTGTTTCTTGTTGTTATTTGGTGAGCTACATGGTTTGGTTGAGTTTTTATTTGACTCACTGACACATTTCAAATCAAAACTATGATCTCTGCTATTTCACATCAGTTAGCAATACTTTGCAGCTAAAGACAGCTGAAGGATTAGCTTTCATCAAGTCACACAACTTTCCCATTATACAGGAGGCTCTTCTGATCACCCAAAGTGAGAAAGTACAGAGGGAAAGAGGGAGGAGGTAGAACATGCATTTTTAAGGAACCCTTCAACAGTGTATTAGGGAACATGGAAAATAAACAGACCAAAATAAATTAAAAGTCCCATTTCTTAAATATCAGTAACGTGCTGTTCGTGATGAAAGCTGGCCAGCATTATGAGCAAAGTCAAAAATAGTATTTCTGTGGGTAAGGAGAGGTTTCTGACAAAGCAGAAAGAAGCTTTCCACTTGTTTCCAAGCTCCAGAAACCACATAAGCTCTTTCTCCAGAAATAGATGGAAGTTAGTGAAGCTCCACTATTTGTTAAGTGGCCTACTATGAAATATTTGCCTATTTTTGCAATCCTTGCTTTCCACATGTCAGTTAAGTCCTGAGACTAAAAATAAAATACATTCATAGTGGGAGAATTTTTATCTTCTTTGTTATAAATGTAAGATAATGAGAGCTGATGATGGGCTGTAATGCAAGAAGATGCAAAACAAGACACATCTTCCTGTAATAGCAAAACCTTTCAAAACATTATGAAACCTTTTTTTTTCTTCTTTTTATTTTTTTTTGCTCATTTGGTTGGTTGGTTTTGTTTGTTTGTTTTCCACACAGCAGTTCAGAGCATTATTGTTTAACAAATCGTAATTTGCACAACAAAACAAATGTTAGCAGCCATGTCAGTATCCCGTATCTGATAATCAAATATTTTTACATCAAGTGTGATTATACAGCTGTGTGATTTGAATAATTAAATATATTTATTTAAATAAACATAAAACAGATTTGTGGGGACGAAAAGGACAGATGTAATGTCAGTGTATCAAAATAAAATTAGATCATTACCACCATATACTGTAGGAATAGAGGAGGATGAAAACCAACAGTTCAGCCATAATGATTTCATTAGGATATATATGTGGAGAGATGAAAGGGAAAGATCGCTAACAGATTGCTAGTGAAGCAGAGAGTGTGAAAGCAGTTGAATGTGGTAATATTTGGAGAAAAGAAAACAGAGGAGCTTCAGAAAATAAATATAAGCAAAATTATTTCTCTGTTTAAGGCTGGTCACAAGTATAAGATAAAATACACATTTTGTAAATTCGCCTCAGAGTCATTGATCTCTTTTGAGCATTGAGCCTAATGAGGCAAGCAGGAGAAAATCGTAATGGGTCGTGCACATGTGTATTGTTGGGCTTGGATTATTGTGTAGAACTAAGTCATATTTTCTATAGAGAAGTCTTTCAAATAATGACAAGGTTCTATTACAAATAAGAATATTAACATTATTTTATAATGAATAATTCCTGAGCTTATTTAACTATAAGTAAATATGTACTATGTCCTCTCCACAAACACATGCTTTTTTAAGTAGCTATGTATTATTTATGAGTATCAATTTGAATTGGGTCATTTTTGAGAACCCATGTTTCACATAGACAATAAAATGAAACTGGAGACTTTTCCATCTTCTAAATAAATGTTTGCTATTTAATTCACTGACCTGCAGATCTGTTTGAGAGCTCTTTCAGCAATGGCTAAAATATCTTCATAAGAATTTATAATTTAAAGTCATACACCTTTACAGTGCATTTGGAAATCATCAGTAAAAGGATTCTCATGTGTATAGTGCAAGAGTCTATATATTACACTAATAAATGCCAGACTCTGTGATTTTTGCACATGTTCATCAACACAAGTTAGATTATATAAAATAAGCACTGATTTATTTATTTTTTAATATATATTCAACAGTGTGTTTAAGATGTCTCTTAAAAAGAAAACCAGAAAGCACTGAGGGAGAAGTCATCTTGAGAATAGCCAACAGAATATGCCAAGTGCCCAGATGTTCCTAAACTGCCTATGCTTTCTGGAGATTATGCTACTTTTGCCATTAGAGACTATGTTTTCCTTCAACAGATCTCTAACTGAGTGCTATTTACTACAGGTAACCAAGCTCTTAAGTAAAAGAGGGAAGGAATCAGTGACTGATCTACAGGCTGAGTGTCAAGAGAATCATCGGGGGGAAAAAAACCAAACCCCCAAACAATAACAAAAAACAGAGAGTGAATTTTAAAATGATAACCCAGTATCCAGTTAAGAACTAGTTATAGCTGTGTATATACAATACAATACAATACAATACACCAGGTTGGAAGAGACCTTCAAGATCATCACGTCCAACCCATCAACCAGTCCAACCCACCTAAATACAATACAGTACAATACAGTACAATACAACCCACCTAAACAACTAAAAAACTAAACCGTGGCACCAAGCACCCCATCAAGCCTCTTCTTGAACACCTCCAATGAAGGTGACTCCACCACTTCCACAGGCAGCTGATTCCAGTGGGCAATCACTCTCTCGGTATAGAACTTCTTCCTAAGATCCAGTCTAAACCTGCCCTGGCGCAGCCTGAGACTGTGTCCTCTTGTTCTGGTACTGGCTGCCTGGGAGAAGAGACCAACCTCTGCCTGGCTACAACCTCCCTTCAGGTAGCTGTAGAGAGCAATAAGGTCACACCTCAGTCTCCTCTTTTCCAGGCTAAGCAACCCCAGCTCCCTCAGCCTCTTCTCATAGGGCTTGTCTTCCAAACCCCTCACCAACTTTGTTGCCCTTCTCTGGACACGCTCCAGCAAGACAACATCTTTCCTAAACTGAGGGGCCAAGAACTGGACACAGGACTCAAGGTGCGGCCTAACCAGTGCAGTGTACAGGGGCAGAATGACCTCCCTGCTCCTGCTGGCCACACTGTTTCTGATGCAGGCTAGGATGCCATTGGCCTTCTTGGCTGCCTGGGTACACTGCAGGCTCATGTTCAGCCTGCAATCAACCAGCACCCCTGGCATATCCATGCCCCTCTTCATTAGAACTGTGAATGTACCTGTTGGTTATTTTTGGATCAAGTACAGCCAGAGCTCTCTCAAACATTATCACAAAATCATTCATGCTTTTTGACTTCCAGTTATGCTTCCTGGAATATTTTTACCCAAACCAGTGCCCAGTTACAATCCAGGATGGAGTATAGGTTAGCACAGTTTCTGGTAGAAATTATGAATGAGATCACTGTTGTAGGAAGGGAGAGAATTGAACAAAATATGAACACAGACTACGCAGCACTACTCCAGGAAACAACCACAAAACACTTCCATGTCCTCATGACAGAGTTCAAAACTCAGAATGTACAAATAAATAAATTTCCTATATAAACCAAATATTAGTAGTAAAATTTTCTTTTGTGCAGTCCCAGGACTTATTCTTTTTGGGACAAACTAACTGGGATTAATAATTACAGTATGATAATGTCTCAGGGAACTTTTTAAGGCTTTTGTGCGTATGTAGCTGTAGCTGCATGAATATTCATGTCCAAAATGCAATGCTGTACAATGCTGTATGCACACTGCTAACAATCTCAGTTCCCTTGTTATTTCAGTAGCCTATTGTTTTATTTTCTTCAGTAACACTTCTCAAACTATTGCTCAGTGTCAATACAAATTCTTTGGGAACTTTCCACATTAACCTTGACCGGCCTTTCTTTGCAAGTAGAAAATGAGAAGTTTTGTCTTTATCAGACTTACCTGATACCCAAAAGACATAGAAATATTTTTTTATTTCTTTTTTTTTAAGCATACAATACAATGGAAACACAGCTAGTCATGCCACTGGGTGTATGCAGACTCTCCAGACTGCTTCTTTTGCACATCTTCTTTGTTCAAATCCCATTTTTCCCACCTACATTTTCCCTGGCCACTTTGTCATTATGTCAATTACTAACTGACAGAGTGATATGTGTGACATAAATCTAGAAATATGTGCACTTCATTTGCTCTATTATTTTAATGTCAAAATGCAGGTACAAGAAAAACAGCGGCATGAAAGCTAGATTCTCATCCACCCATAACTGAAATGGGGAAAAAAAAAACCCAAACAAAAATTACTTATCTTTTCAGAATACTTTTCCTCGTGCAAAAGGGGAATTTTGTTCAGTCTCAAAGAAAATGTCTGTGACATGTCTCATTTGGCTTTATAGTGCCTGTAATTCTTTTTTAATTTTAGTTGATTAAGAGGGAAACACACAGCATACTTCCTGTTGAAGCTTTTTATTACATTAATTGTGCTGCTTTGTCTGATTGCTCAGAACTTCTGCCTTACATATGTTCTATTAAAAGTAACTGGGTTTAGATTGCTATTATTACTAGGATAAAAATCTATGCTGATTAGATGACAAATGTGCAGTTACATTTATTGGTATCTGTGAAAAAGACAATAGTTCTATAATTCAGGGACTACTGAAATCTAGTACCCTCAGTGATTAAGAGATGTGATTCAAAGTAATTTTGATATGTTGCTGCAACAAAGATTGCAATTTCTTTTTATCCAGTATAGAGTGTGCTTTCATTCTGACAGGGCTTTTGGGACACAAAGTGTATAAAATTAAGAGAATTCAAAATTTTTTCACATAGCTAAGTTGTTAAAGGAGTAAAACAGTGTTCTGGTTCTATCTACTTTACAAGGGCAACAAAACAAATGAAGATGAGGGTACATTCTTCAACATATGGGAGCAGCTTGAATAAGCTTGGTGCCAGGGTTTAATTGATTAGATGGTGTTGGAGGGTGGGTTGGACTCGATGATCTCAAAGGTCTTTTCCAACCTGGTTAATTCTATTCTATTCTAGTCTAGTCTAGTCTAGTCTAGTCTAGTCTAGTCTAACAGCATACACAGAACAGGGACCCTGTGTTTTGGCCAGTAGTAGTTAAGGCCTGAAATACCTGAAATGCTGCCATGAGATCTGCAAGACAGAAATTTACTGTGCATGTTGTAAACTTGCCTTCACTTTGTGACATGAACATATACTGTACAGTCATGTGAAAAGCCTCTGATAAGGTTTAAAGTATTATAAATTATCAGAGACAGATATAACTCGTAATACAAACAGGAAGATTTGGCCAGAAATGACAGTGCCATAAGGAAGCCAATAATGGCCCACAAAGTGTTTGACTCATAATCCAACTAATCAACTAATGTCTACATGTCTCACAAACCAAGAACTACATATGAATGGAATAAATTAACCAGGTTGGAAAAGACCTTTGAGATCATCAAGCCCAACCTATTACCCAACACTAGCTGATCAATTAAACCATGGCATTAAGTGCCCCATCCAGTCTCTTCCTAAACACTTTCAGTAGTGGTGACTCCAACACCTCCCTGGGCAGCCCATTCCAATGGGCAATCACTCTTTCTGTGAAGAATTTCTTAATGACATCCAGCCTAAACCTCCCCTGGTGCAGCTTGAGACTGTGTTCTCTTGTTCTGGTGCTGGTTGCCTGGGAGAAGAGATCAACCCCCACCTGTGCTGGACCAGCTAGTATTTGTCTGAAGGAAGCATCCATGCACTGTAAGTTAGGATCTTAAGAACAAAACTTAGGCATGACTACCTCTCTGACTTTTCTGAGTAAGAAGTGTATTACATCACCTACTGACTCATGGTCACTTGCCAAACCTTTCTGCTTGGGATCAAGGCATATTCCAGCTGTTTAACACAAACCAAGAGCATTAGTAAATGAGACTTACCATTCTTTCTTAGAAGAAGAATCTGATAGCCCATGTTCAGATTTTCTGCATTAGATTACTGTAATATGCTTCACTTTCAACTCTAAATTAATTTAGAAGATGTTCTGAGGGGGGAAAAATCAGTTCAACAATATCTCAGATAATATTTTTAAGGAACTATAAAGACAATGATTTATAATTTCAGTGTCAGTATCCTCCTTCCAGGAGGACACAAGGATACTGCTTCTGAATTCTAAGGCTTCAAATGGCTTAGAGCAAAGCACTCAGCAGAGGCTTTTTTTCCAATACTACTATTAATCAGGAAAGAACTCCAAATCCCACAACAGGAACAAGGAGTATTCTGACATTTATTTTTCCATAATGTTTTTGTAGCTCTTCCCTTCTTGTTCAAGAAGAATCTAAAGTCCTGCTCTTCTCAGATTTTTGCAAAGTCAGTCGTATTGAGCAGATGCATGCAGAGAGTTGAGGTTTGTTGAGAAATAAATTTCTTTTGGGGACCTCAAAGTTTTCACTGAGAATAGAATAGAATAGAATAGAATAGAATAGAATAGAATAGAATAGAATAGAATAGAATAGAATAGAAGAATAGAATAGACCAGGTAGGAAGAGACCTTGGAGGATCATCGAGTCCGACCTATCATCCAACACCATCTAATCAACTAAACTATGGCACCAAGTGCCTCATTCAGTTGCTTCCTAAAACCTTCAGTGATGGTGATTCCACCACTCCCTGGGCAGCCCATCCAATGGCAAATCACTCTCTTTATGAAGAATTTCTTCCTGACATCCAGTCTAAACCTCCCCTGGCACAGCTTGAGACTGTGTCTTCTTGTTGGTTGTTGGTTGCCTGGGAGAAGAGACATTGGTCATTGTGTTTTGGCTAAACTTTGTTGCTGGTATTGGTCTATGCTTAGGGATTTACTGTTTTGTTTGGGGTTTTTTAATTAATTACTGGCAGAATGCCTGGTATCTTGTATGGATTGAAGGACCCTTTCTACTTGTAAATGTAGAAATATGCTCATTCATACTGTGCAATACTCTGAGAGATTACTTATATGAGACTGAAGATTAGAGGGTTCACACATGTGAGCTGTAAATAAAAATGATCATTAAATTAAAGACTCCCTTGGTCCTGATATAACATTCCAAGTCACTTCCATGCTGTTTCCATGTTATAATTCTTAGGTATATTAATGTAAGGGAGGCGCTCCCTGTAGGCTATTGAAACTTCAAATTTAGGACCATAGTTAGGTGATGTTTTATAGATCTTCAACAGAATTTCCCAAGTAGTTTTCTAAAACAGTGAGTACCTCAAATATACAACAATGAGAACTATTTCTATATTATAAATGTGCATAATGAGATACCTGATGCCTCAGTATATCACTGGCAATTCTGCTCACATTACATATGGAAACATCAATTTAATTTTATTAGCCGATAGATGATTTTCATTGACATAGGGAGATTAGTGTTTGTTCCTCAAAGGAAAAAATTGTTCTTATGACCTATACTTGAGTCTAATCAAACACTAAGGCTAAACCAAGCTTTTACTGAGAGGTCTGCTGATCAGGAATATATTTGATATTTTCACTGTTTTGCTAAAATCTCAACAATTAAGATAGGAGGCCAAAACTAATTTTTTAACCATCAGTCTTTCCTGTTCATTAAATACAAATAAAATAGAATACAAATAAAAAGAAAGAATTTGTGGACTCAGTAAACATGTTACACATAATAAAGTTAAGAAATCATGGAAATATAAATAATGTGACAAGGATGTAAGAGTTGCCATCTCAATCAGATTAGGTTATATTCTTTATGGATGCCTTTGGACATGTTTCTGGTCTGACCTTCAACGTGTAGAGGTCAATTCAACTCATGGAGCTTTAAATATTTTTACCCTTTTTTGTTTGTTGTTTATTTGTTATTATTTCTAGCCCTTAATGCTGTCATTAACTGGATATTTCTACTATGCACACAATCTGAAACTCACTAAAGTCTTGATTCTTAACTGTGGGATACTGGACAATTATACATCAATTTACAGACATGTCAAAAGGGACTCTGATTTAAAATCTAGAAGAGGAGGATGAAAGGTGGAGGTGAATCATAAGCTCTGTATCCTGTTGGGGTTTTTTTTTGTTGTTTGTGGGTTTTTTGCCTTTTCCTGATGAGTATCTTCCTACAATTGTGGGTACAGAGAAATGTCAACATAAGAAAACAATTTCCAGGGAAATACAAAAGGGATGCCTAGACCCACATATCTACAGGTTATCA